>CAESWR010001507.1:101228-114905 GCA_903171835.1 Mullus surmuletus | reverse complement strand
CACACACACACACACACACACACACACACACACACACACACACACACACACACACACACACACACACACACACACACACACACACACACAAACTTCATCCTTGAAACCAAAAAGGGTAAATGCAGTCTTCAACAATAGCAGCTTCTCCTGTCCAGCTTCTCAACTTTTTGGACAAATGACGCGTTCCATTTGTACTGGGAAGTTGGAAATTCTGACTTTGGAGTCGGATTTTTTAAAACTGGAACGCCCCCCGAAGTCAGAATTCCTACTCGGAAAGTCGGAGAATCCTCACTTGGCGCGAGTTCCCTCACTCCTCTGATATTCTGTTCATGTAGCACTTCTGAATCGTTTGTGTTGCAGTAAATCGGTTGTAAGGAGAGTATTTTTCCGACATCTATACCTGGAAATGCTGTTGTAGTGAAGCTGGAATGACGTGTGTATTTGGCTCGAGGTAGTGGTTTATACGTGGCAATGCTCTTAAACTAAGTCTGGCTACTTCTAGCAAGAATGCAACTTCAAATGCATTACAAGAAATCAAACACTATTACGCTTGTTAATATTATATTCAATTTAAGAAATAAAAGAAAACAGAAAAGGCCATGATTGGCTTCCACGCGGCAGATCTCAGCTAACCCACTTTGCATCGCTGCTCAAGCCCTCGCAGAAGCTCCCGTCTTTGATGATGAAGAAGCCAATCAAGGAGCCACCGAGCGCTCCTCCTGTTAGCCTCCGGCAAACAGTTGCATGCCAACGTGGAGACAAAAGACTTTCTGTTGTCTTTCATGCGAGACCTCAAAAAAATAAAATAAAAAAACCTTACAAGTGAGTTTTCATCCTGCGGGGAGGAAAAGAGATTTCTAAAACCGCTTTTATACATGAAAACAGAAAACGCTGTTTGGTTTGTCGATTCACAACATGACGTCCAACCACTTGGGCGCCGATCAACACGTGCCGCACATTTTACAGAGTCAACCTGCTCTACTTGCTTCTCTGCAGCATCAAGTCCAACAAGAGCGAAAAAGAAATTCAAATCCCATAATCCTCGTAAAGAAAAAAAAGCAATAAACAAAATCAGAGTTGGAGCGGAGTGCTGAATGAGTCAGCAGAGGTTAGAAGATTCAAAGAAGGCATTAGATATCTGCAGAAATCCCCCGAGGAAGATCTCAACTATTAATGCTGCTCTACTCCCAGAAAATTAAACATATAAACCAAAGAAATACTTTTGTTTGGTTGTCAAAGACGCGAGAGAACTGAAAGAGAAGTTAAGTTAGAGCTGAAGCAGCAGCCGTGCGAGAGGACGCACTGAGACGGTTTGTGGAGAGCTGGAAGAACGTCCTGGCAGCTGTTGGACCTTGTCCCTCTTGTTTGGGTGGACTGAACCCGGACGACTTGGATGATCTCCGCCCCGGCTGCTCACGTTCTCAGCACAGAGGAACCGGCAGAGTGAAGTCATCGCCGCCTCTCATCTTTTCGAGGGCCGGGTTCGGCGACAAGACCAACAAAAATAGCCGCCCTGCGTTTCCTGCCACCGCAGTTGGTCAACAGCGAGGCAGGAAGTGCAGCGGAGGTTCCTCTGACAGAGAGATTAGGCTCGTTAAAAGGAGCCCTGGTCACGCTGGCTTTGCTCGCAGACACACGGAGCCGCTCCGGGGTGTGACGTGAAGCTCACCTCCGAGCCAAACCCCGAGCGGCGTCTGGACGGACGCGGTTGGTAAATAATGACGATCGCACTCACGCTGGTCAATGTTTGGGCTCAAAAACACTCGGCAACATGAAACACGACATGTACTTACATCAACTGACTCCAGTGTTTATCGTATTGGACAGTTTGTCCGCTTCATACTGAGTGCAAGATGGAAAAATGTCCCAGTTTCTCAGTGGCTACGTTTCCATACATTGGGGTTAAGGTTCATATTCCCAGTTAGTGTAACATTGTGAATAAGGCGTTTCCATGCGTGAGCAAACAGGGTTCTTCCTGTATTCATGGCGATTGTAATCAATGGTGATATCCCGATCAAAGGAGGAACCACGGGGAAGATGAAGGTTTTTCTCCAATCTTGTACAATTGTATAATGACAATAAAGGGCATTCGATCTTTTTATCTGGAACAAAACAGATTATGAGCATATTCCACTTATTCAAATGGGAATTGGTGTTTACATGGCCGTGTGCAACCGGGTTATTGCTAATATTCCGTTGAGAAAAGGCTGATCGACTGCACGTTCGTGTTTCATCCAGTGCCTCGCCCAAAACCAACCCTGTGCTTTCCCTCCCGACCAGCGCTCGTTTAACTCCGACACTTGGACAAACACTGACCCAAAAATGAAGAAATGAATTTGTCATTCAAAGGAATTATGAAAGTGGAAGAGAGGGAGGATTGTGGTCGACGCCTTGTTACGAAAGAGCAGAACAAGGGGAAGAAAAGAGTCAGAGCCGAGGGTCACTCGCCCTTTGCTGTGGTGCAGCAGCGAAAGGAGAAGAAGCAGCAGCTCTGGTCTTAATTAACTGCCATTACGTCACAGCCGAGCCATGTGGAATTCCTCAGAGACCTCGGGGGCTTTCCCTGTTCCCAAGCACGGGGGCAGAGAGCAGGAAAACCGGAGAAGAAGAAACAACCAGAGGCCAAGCGGCGACGCTCACCGCAACAATGCGCTAAAGATGGAAACCCGAAAAAGGTCTGAAGTGGTCGACATTCCTCCCTGCTGCTCGCACCGCCGCTGCCGTGAGACGACCAACGTGTCCACGAGGTCAAACCAGATAATGCTGAAAGATGGTGGAGGCTCTCTGTGATACCTGCGATACTGAGAGAAACCTCTTGACCGCGACCACTCGGGGTCCATTGCGTCCTCACTGCGTCCTCACTGCGTCCTCTTGTGTGAGGAAGAGGAGGGGCGGCGGCCTAATCAGCGCCTGACCTCGGGTTTACGGCTTTACACAGGGGCTCGCGTTTACAAGAGAACACATGTCGGAGCGCGATCGGACACACAAAGACAAGCCTGTTACACATCAGCTGGAGGTCGCGACCCCGCCGCTCCAACAATCAACCGGCTGGCTTCTAAGTGAGAGGTGAGAGGTCGACGGGGTGGGAGTCGCAGGGGGCAAAGGAGGTTAATGAGCCGTGAAATGAAAAGTGGTTTTGTGTGGTTTTTACTCTTTAATGCCGTTTGACAAGCAAGACGCCTGAAAGGAGCTCGGACACCTTCTACTTTCACTGGTTCTGGGGAGGACGGGCTGAAGGAGAGGTGGTCTTACAGGGGGCCTCAGCAAACTCCTAAATAGCTTCAATTTTAGTAACTGGACCATTGATAGACAGTTTAATGGACTGATACTTATCAGCACTTTCAAGGCTTCCAGGTCTCAAATCAGACTCTTAAGTCCAGGTGATTTAGTCACTGTGAAGGACGGTGTTCTTGTTCTGGGTCCACCTGGAAAGGCGGTCCAGGAAGTGGGCCTGCTGTCACATCACAGGCTTCACAAGGCATTGGTTGGTCGAAAACTCTGGCATCAGGGTCCAAACACATGCCGATGGAGGGTTTTGAAATTCGAAGATATCAGACCACGTCCACACGCGATCTGATCACTGCGGTCCAACAGAGACGGCGTATACGTGCTGGACCGGGTCACATTCCGGAAAGGCGAGAAGTCTCCTTGAATCATCTTTGTTTTCAGAAGCGTATAAATCTCAGTCTCAGTCTCCGACACACACACACACACACCTGTATGATAGCACAAATACAAATGCAGCCAAGCAATCAGAACTGTAGCCTATTTCCATAATGAGGTTCAGGAGGTGAAATAAAGTCCTATCCGCCGCTCTTCATCTCCCCCGTCTCTCCGCTGGTGGTCTTATTAAATCCTCTCTGTCTCATCGTCCTCGTCTTTCCTCTGGCCGTTCAGAAACTCATTAGACTCCTGGAAAAAATGCATAAACAGAATATTCTGGGGCTGCGAAATATTCATCTTCAGAGTTGTCAATTTTTCTCCTGAGGCTTCTTTTTTGTTCATCCCTCGACATGGCGCCAGATGATCCGTAAGTCAAATACTAGCCTTTGATGTGTCTGGAGCTGTTAATGAGATGCGAGGCGGGCGGGAGGAGCCGGGTTCTGGCTCTACCTGCTCACTTATGTAATTACCAGGTCCAAATCAATCTCCCCGACTGAGCGTCCAGAGATCCATTAGTTCTCCACATTCATACTGCAGTTACCATCCAACCATCTGATCCGTCCCAGCCGGCTTCAACCGCGTCTAATTAGCTCAAGACTAAATTGTTGAATGCTCATTATTAGCCGTTTTTTATCCCTTTCATTTGCATCGGAAGAAGCGGCGGGGGAATCGGCCCGGGCGCCGCCGGTGAAGCTCCGCTTTGTACAAAATGTTAATTTTACGACTGAGCAGTTTACAGACGGCAGGACACAGACGGGCGATATTTCATTAACGCCTGTCCTCCGTATTTTTAAAGAGGCAATAACAAAGATTTCTGCCGGCCCCACAGCTGAGAATGACCGCAATATATCTGCTGATAGGCTTATTGATCAATACGTCCATTACTGGGCCTCGACAATCGCATTTCAGGCAGTCTGCTCTGTGCTCTGGAGCCGCCCGCTGGACTTCACCCAGACGCTCAGAAGCCGTAAATTCTCTGCCAGCTTTTGACCGAGATGATGGGAGAACTTTGGACGAAGAAGTCCAGATTATTACCGGAGATGGTTTCTTATCGCCGCGCCCGGTGAAGTCTATTTACACACAAACAAAACAATGTGGATCATTATCAGGCTTTTTATAAAGTTGACATGGACGATAGAAACGGTCCCAAAATGGTTGATGGCTTCCGAGATTTTGTCTTCCTGGAGTTTTCCTCAGGGAACCTTGGCATGGGCTGTCCTGGAGATGCCAGGTCACGGTGCAGACACCAGGAATGTTAATGGAAGCGGCGTGTTCATACTCTGTTTCCACAACAGTCCTCATCAAAGCTGCGGCAGGTCGCGCCCTCTGCGAGAGGCCGCTGCCCACCACGCTTCACCGCCCAGAGATGCAGAGCAGCCCACATTTCAAACACCTGCAGTGCTTCATTCTTGTGTCTTTGGCCGTCCTCCCGCAGCGCCGGAGCTCGCGACAACGGGAAGCTCTTGTTCATGTGGTTATAATTCAGCTGACTGGTGCGGCGCTCAATCCATGCTTCCCTTCGGAGACCTCTAACTGGGCCGTTTCTAAACAATTACAAAAGAAAACGGGTGCACACACACACACAGATGCGGCGTGGAAAAGGAGCTGTAATAACAATTATGCTAACTAGTCATCCATCTCTGCAGATTACCGGCGAATGCTCTGGAGGCTTCTGGGACTTATTCAATGAATCACGGTGCCTGGAGGTGTCCAATTGTTTATCTCCAGCCTCCAGGCCTTCTCTTAAGCATCAAAGTGAGGTCTTGATTCAGCACAAACACGACTTTCTTCTTATTCATGAGCCTCTTTTACAAAGCTCTGACAGCATTATGAATAAAAAAAAGTGACAGTTTGCTGCGGCGTTCGCCCGTCACGCCGTCTCCATCGCCAGAGCACGTCCTCCTCCCTCAAACAATTGACATCTTGTTTTGGGAGCCGCCGTGTCAGCGATAAGGACGTCGGTGGTGGTCTGTAGTCACTGTAACTCCGCGCTGGTATCAATCACTGTCAGAGCGCGTGGAGAGACGCCACTTAGGCCGGCGTTCTCACGGGCTGCAGAGATCACACGCTGCCTCGTCAAGGAACAGGACGCGTCTGATAAAGAGCTTTACCAGCTGCCTTTCATTTCCCACCAAAAAACGGCCGTGTGACGAGCTGCCGGCCAGGACACGTGGCCAGGCTTCCAAGAGAGTCCATAAGTTGACTCGATGGCGTCTTGGAATGGCTTCAAGTCGTTCCTGTTCACACCAGAGCTCGGTTCTTGGCAGGACGTGCAGACGGAGATCAACCAGAGCCGACTGCTGCCGCTGCTTTAATCCCCTTAATGCTCCTTCTTCTAATGACTTGAGGACATCTTTCTTACATGTCTCGTTGAAATATGAAAGATAAAATAAGAGCTCAGTTGGTTTCAAACAAAAGCTGATTAAATTGCTGTTCTGACTCCACTCCGGGGAGACGTTGCATCATGAGTAAGAGTCGACACTTCCACCTCATAAGTTCAAAAAATAATCTTTTGATATCGTCTGAACGCCCACCGGCCTCCAAATATTCATCAAAACTCACAACGTGACAGCTCGGCGCCTGCGTGGGCGTGACTGAGGGGCTCTGTAGAGCTCAGGTCAGCCACATAAAGGTGCATTATGTCATCTTTGGTGGCGGATTCCCTCAGGAGAGCAGAGGTTGTTGGTAGCTGCCCATCAAGTTTGTTGGAAAGTTAACTTGCATCTCAGAGAAGATGACTGGCGTAACTTTTATGACACCACTAAGCCTCATATCAGCAGAACGACTGAAGTGAGAGGAAGTGACTTTATCTGATGAGACACAAACAGACCTCTCCCAAGATTTTATTGGAGCTGATAAAAGGTTGAAATAAGACGTCACCAGACTCAAATTGGCTCTGCTATCCTGGGGCTTCCACCCCGATCTGGGTCCTCATCTATTTGCTCTTCTTTGTGTCACGGCTGAAGAGCTTTGAGGTTCGAAGTGGAAAATGGAGAAAATGCTCTTCAATTATAAATGTAGGTGTTAATTAATGAAAGGTTTGATCAAAAAAGTAATAGGAGGAAGGGTTGATCCTGTGAGGTGCATCGATCTTTCTCCAGGTTTGATCGTCTGGGGAGCGTGATTGTGCTTCCTTTCCCTCCTTGGGATCTTATTGGAAGCCAGACGACACAGAACATTAAGGAACGCTGGGAGCTTGAGGCTGCGCGGGAACATCTCACTCGTCTTCGCTCAGCATGACGACCTGCGGCTGACGGCTGCCAGCTCGCACACTCACACTTTGTGACATCTGACAGAGCTGCTGATGGTTTCATCTCCTCCTGCAGTTTGTCTTCCCTCTGCCGCTCTTAGAATCATCATCACCTGCCTTGATCCAGTTACTTTTCCCTTCTCACACACACAAGAAATCCATCCTGTTTGCTCGTCTTTGACTTGGAGCCTCTGACGTGTGTGTGAGGATGACGCGATGTTTCCGTCCACGTGCTCGCTGACCCTCCACTCGAGAGTCTCCCCTCAGATGTGAGCTTCTGTCCTCTCATATCTGTGTGTGGTGGTAGCAGGGTGGGTGGGGGGGGCAGGCTTAAATTAGTCCTGCAAGTGGATGGACACACACCACTGAGCATGCGATATGGGAATGAAAGTACACACACGCGCGCGCGCACACACACGCACACACACGTCGAGTGCAAGCTAATCTCCTGACTCGGTGAGGCTTCTGCTTGATTCAATAAGTTACGAGTGTCTGTATGACGGCGCTCCCAAACGCTGACTATGGCGAGGCGGCGACGGGCGGCGACCAAATGAAGTGAGAATATAAATCAGAATATAGATTGGTTCTTTGTCACCTGCTGGTTGCACATTGCAGCGTGACAGGTGATACCTTCAACTATTCTGACTTTTTTCACTGCCTAAATGCCACCAAATTCACTCCGTTCAAGCAACAGAGGGCCAAAAAGAAAATGCAATTTTGGAGCAACTTAAGAGTGTGAGCAGAAGAAATCGGATAACAAGGTGCAGTATTGATGAGCTGTTAGCGGGAAACAAATGAGTGAAAAAGTAGAGACGAACGTCGGCGTCGACACAGCCGAGCGCCACATCGCAGCTGCTCCCGCTTAAATTAAAAGGATTTTCCTCTTTGATGAAACAGCCCGTCTCTTTAGGGATCTTTTCCATCATGTTCTCAGCTTTTCGGCCTGCCAGAGCGGAACAACAGCAACGGGAACACATCCAAAAATGTGTTGGGCCCAGGTTTAAATGACTGCCGTCCCACCAGCTAGCTCACTGTTAGCTAGCATCGCATGTGTAAACAAGGGGCTTGGATATAACATGCTGGATTGTAGGGGGGTCCTGATTCATTACTAATATCACATATCGGTCCGATATCAGCAAAAAAGCACTCTGATACAAGCAGTCCATTCCAGACTCCGCTCCAGTTCTTCTAGTTCTCATATTTACGGTTCAAATGTATGTAATCCATTTGTTAATAATCAATGGGTCAGTTTTTCTCATAGCTACTGTTGCTGACTATTGTTCTCTGTTTGAGTAATATCACTTGATCAAGCCTTTTCTAACATTCCATACTACTAAATAAGTCATAAAAGTATATATGATTCCCGCTGATATCGCATCGGATCGATATCGGTATCAGCCTATAGTCAAGGCTGCAATATCAGTATCGTATCGGAAATGAAAAAGTTGTATCGGGACCCCCTACTGGATTGCTCGTCATTTCACGGCTAGCATTGGCAAACAGGATGGGATTCTGAAGGAATTGTCCTCTTTTGAGTTGCTTGCGCTATTCTGGCTAAACGACCCAGTTAGCTGTTGTTAGCTAACGTAGCAAAGAAGCAGTGTTTTGCCCTCCGGGTCGGCGTGAAACAGCTCAACAGCAAGTGAAAAACATTTAGAAGCGCCAATGTTTCCCATCACCGGTTGACGAGTTTGCCTGTTTGTTTTCTTTCCTCCAGTGTCTCGGTGTTGTTTGACCCAGAAATGCGTGCTGGCGGCGCCGCTTCCTACTGAACACAAAACCCAGATGCTGTCGTTTTTCGTCATGGCAACATCTCTGGAATAAAGTGTTCAAACCTTGGATTCACCTTCTGGGGCCGGCGCAGCAAAGTCCGCCCCTTCCTGTGAAAAACTTTAAAGCTCACCCAGCTGTCACCGTGTCGCTCAGCTGACTCCGGTCGTTACGGCGATGAGAGGGAATGGAAAAACTCAAGAAAAAAGATCAGAACCCTCCCACAACACTTTCTTGTTGTCTGATAAACGAGCTTTGCAGCAGGTTAATGGGACTCCACCAAACAACTCATTCTGGAGGTTAATGGGAATTTGCCCAAATGACTCAGCCTCAAGGTTAATGGGGATTCCAGCTCGGGCAGCAAAACAGCTGAGAGGATAAATTAGGAAATTCGCTACGGAGGAAATTACAGTTGTAAAGGCTTTGAAATGAGACGTATTAATATCACCTGCAAGCACATTTCACAACAACAGAAATAAGGAAGAAGAGCCGCTGAAGTGAAGCCAGGTCCATAGTTCATGAAAGTCAACACTTCTACTTTTTAATTCAAGTGGGGGACATTTTGTGTTCTTTAACCGTAAATAAAGAATTCAATTTAGACTATTTATGTGCTTTAGGTGGAGGGAGATGGCAGTATATGTTGCTGCACACACACAAAGTTGATGGCTGCCACGCACACAGTAACCGTCCTGCTTTATCTCATCAGATGGAAAAACTCCAGAGACCAAAACACAGAGAAAATGTCAGAGTTGCTGTGCGTTTGTGTGTGCGCGCACAAGGCTGCGTGCGTGGAAACCACCTCAGGGGGGCTTCTCATCGCCGCGCAGACTGTCAGCCTGACAGCCAGAGAGACACTCTTTGTAACGGTGCCGCAGACGCACGGCGGGCTTGTGGGAATCGTACTACAGGTTGAGGTGAGCGGCGCGCAAACAAACATCAGCTCCAAACTCTCGAGGAGAACCGACAGCCTTTCAAACTGAGTTATGGAGTTTTGAGGGCTGATAAATACTGTATACTTTGCCCTACAATCCAGGCTTAAATTTTTCAATAGACGGCAAACAAACCCACATTCTGCATGTTATGTGCTGACAATAATCAAATCGCCCAGTCTGCCCACCGCCAGCCAGTTAAAATACAGACTAAGGGTCCAGAACCAGTACTGAGGTTCAGAACATGTCAGACTGGTGTAGATCCAGTGTTGGCTGGAGTCTCTTGTTGACTAACTAGTGTTGCTTATTTAAAAATCCAACACAAATATCGGCACAAAAACGGATTGGCATTAAATCAATCACAAAGTGATAAACATTGTACCATAGAAGGTTTGTATGAGGAAGAATTAGGCTACACAATTGCCTTACAGCAGCTTGATGTTTTGTTTGGTCTGGGCTTTTCTATCCCATTTTCAGTTTCTGTGGGAAAACAGTCTGACAAAGTTTGCAAAAGTAATCGAATATTCTACAGTTTCTGTTTGATTCGCTCTGTTTAATAAGCGCCGGGATTTTTTTTATGACCACGTCTCCGTATGTAGGCGGAAGGTTCAAAGCAAGGTTGTGTTTTGACTTGAGGATAGTGAGCAGAGTGTCATGGCGACCGCACTCACGGTCAGCTGTTCCACATTGGTATGCAACGGCTCTGCGCTTCGTCAGATTCCATCAGCCAAGGACGAGCGACTACATGAAGGGGAGTTTTGATCAGTTTTGACAAACGCAGCTAATCAGATCCGCAGATACTCCCGACACCCACAATCGTCTTTGGTCCACCTGCCGACGCACTCGCACAAGGAAGCTGCGTTAGAACTCTGAAGTACGGCGGCTCTTTGGAATTCATTATCTGCCAGAACTTCCGACGGAAACACAAAGGTTTGCTGACAGGAGGCAAGGAGGAGAGGATCGGA
Organism: Mullus surmuletus; assembly: GCA_903171835.1. Taxonomy (NCBI): domain Eukaryota; kingdom Metazoa; phylum Chordata; class Actinopteri; order Syngnathiformes; family Mullidae; genus Mullus; species Mullus surmuletus. The sequence continues at coordinate 104,328 of CAESWR010001507.1, read as the reverse complement.
GAGGACGGGTTGGGAATGCAATGCCAAGTGGAGACGGAATCTGCAGCAGCAGCATATGAAGGTGCACGATGTCATCGCTCAGTTCATTTGTCTCCATTAAACCCAACACAGACGGACGCCAGCGCGCTGATTTGGCGAGATGCCGAGCAAAGACACAAACCCACCGACCAATCAATCAATGTCCGGCAGAAGCAAACCGTCAACCACTGACGATTTGTTTTGAAGAATCTGCGTTTCATTCTCTGGCCGGCAGACTCACTAAAGCTGCAGTATTCTGGACTCAAGACCCCTACAGACCCCTATCAGCCGGGGGGCCTCAGCTTGTGCCCCCGCCCATTCCAACCGGTATGATTCTTCGGAAATTTGGGTCAGTGTGAAGACCGAACTCTAAGACCACCACATGTACAGTATAAACAGGTCAAAAGTCTATACCACAAATATCGGGCCTCTATGGAGCAGCAAAGTCTGACCCTTCCGTTTCCGGTCCAAGGGTCCTCAAAAACGTTCATGAATCAGAGTCAATTAGGAGATAACAATTATTCCCGTTCAAATTGTGCCATGGATGTTTTGCATGAAGCCACTTTGTGAACCACAGCTCTTGGCTGCTCTCTGCTCCACTTCACCACCTTTTCCCACTTTGAAAGAAGTGCAAATCATTATAAGTGGGTGTATGTCGAGAGTGTCGGTTATGCCAACGAGAGAAGCGGAGGGAAAGAGTGATGATGTGACTTCACATACATGAATTATGCTTCAACTCTTGACATGAAAAATGATCATTTAAATCCACAAACAACCTATGTTTAATGCGAGGCATAGAACCACTGGGACCAGACAATAATGACTTTCTCTCCATTGAAGCCCGTTCATTTTTTACGATCTCATAGGTCTGATGAGGGTCTACTGGAAGGGGCAGGATTTGCCACGCCATAGTTAACGAGTTAGTGCAGCGGTGCCCCTGGGTTGGAGTCAGGATGTAGGTCTACTGGACTCTAAACGGCACCATAAGTTATAAAAATGAACATAATGCTTTATCAGAGATGTGAGACTCGCGATTGAGACCATGAAGTCGTTAGGTTAATGAGTTTTGTGGGGGGGGGGCTGTAATATTTCTATACAAACCGAAGCTCTGTGGCTGTGACCCCCGCCGCCCGGCAGCCAGGTCGTTTTTCATTGCAGAATGCATCGTCCATTCATCTTACACACTCTGGGGCCGATGCAGCCCACGTACTCGGGCTGTGTCCTGTAAACTGTAGAATTATTTAATGTGCTCGTATTGCTGCAATGTGAAACCAAAAGCGGAACAAATCCAATAAAAACGTAAACTTTAAAGGTGTGGAGAAGCTGCCCAGGGCCAATTCCGAGGCGGGTACAACTGATCAGCACCAGTATTCCTATTGGGAAATCTGGCATCAGTCATCCGTCGCCGTGGACGACCGTCTGCCTGATTCTTTCTCCGTCTGACAGGATACGTGTCGTGTAATTAACATCAATGGCTTATCTGTCAGCAGCACATGCGGGCGAGAGACACTGACTGTCACAAAGACAAAAGGCAGGAGAGAGAGCTGTGACTCAGCTCCACCGGCTCTATCTTTAAACTACTGATAGCGGCTCAGTCGATAAGCCTCTGTGGTGAAAACCAGCGAGCGGCAACAGACACCCGTCTTCAAAACTCCCAGTGAGTTTGTGTGTGCGCGTGTGTGTGCGCGCATGTGTGTGTGTGTGTGTGTGTGTGTGTGTGTGTGTGTGTGTGTGTGTGTGTGTGTGTGTGTGTGTGTGTGTTCTCTGTCTGGGCCTTTCAAAGGAATTTCATTTCCAATATACAGACTGTTGAGGGTCCAATTTCCTGACCAGTGTGGCGAAGCGCTCCATCTGAAGGGTGTTTGTGTGTGCATGCGTGTGTGTGTATGTGTGCGTGTGTGTGTCTGTGTGCGTGTGTGTGTGTTGCAAGCCAGAATCCAAAACCTCAGCAACAGCAACCAAGCGAGAGATGAGCATCACTGGGAAGAAGCGACAGAGAAGTAGAAAAAAGTGAGATGGAGAGGGAGATGGGGGGGTGAGAGAGAGACAGAGACAGGGGGAGAGAGAGAGAGAGAGGGCAGGTGAAGTAGAGAGGTGAAGAGAGAACAAAAAAATGAGGACAGCGTGTTTAATGGAAGTGACAGAGCAAAGCCTATACACCTACAAATCACCACACACACACACACGCACGCACACACACAAACAGACACACACGCACGCACACACACACACACTGAGCAAGCTGTGTTCAGGTCCGCTCAATACAAACAAAACAACTTTGGAGTTGCTCCTCTCTCTCCAGCAACACAAACTTCTGAGTACAATAGCATCTCGTCCTCTCAGTTGCTGCTCCGGCGTCTCCACTCGCTCTATTAAACCAATACATCACCAAACGTTCTATGGAAAAAATTGGGCGTGGCTAGTTGCTGCGTCCAGAAGAGGGTTGGAATACTTGCGATTCCACTCTGGAGTGGTTGGTTTATCGCTGCTATGCGCCAAGACAACAGGACCCACGGCTGACTCGCTAGCTGCTTCGCCCTGATTGGTCGACGATGGCGGGAGAGATGATGGTAGCCAATGGGGGTCCAAGTTTCATGCTTTCACCACACAGAACTGCTTGGACTTTCTGATGATGTTAGCTTTGATTCTGTGGAGGCCAACCCTGTGTTCTTCGGTCTTCTCAGTTAAAGGGAGACTGTAAATATGTAAATAACCAAGAGGAGGCATGGCCAGATCCGGCTCTACATCAAAGTGTGAATAAAATCGGCTGTTGTCGGGGTTGGGCTAGCTTGCGCAGCAGCACGTAGCTCACCTTTGATACTTTTCATAAAACCTCCGAACTGAAAGGTTGAAGAGAACAAAGCTCGGTGCGTCACACTGATGTGGGTAAACGCTTCCACATGAAAAAAAATTTAAAAAAGTGAGACAGTTTGTTCAGCCTTGGAGGGAAAAAAAAATCCTTATCGATCAAAACCTTTGCACTGTCATAAAGTGACTTGGTGTCCTCGTCCTCCTCACGGCTCTTTTCCATCCGTCTCACTTTGTGTCTCCCTCTCAGCAGAGCTGAGATGCGGCGGCTGCC
>CAESWR010001507.1:94385-97471 GCA_903171835.1 Mullus surmuletus | reverse complement strand
CACACACACACACACACACACACACACACATGCACACACACAGGAAATAACAGCTGCTCCCAGAACGGCTTCTGCTGATAAACAAAAACACGGAGCGGGAAGCAGTGGTCGGTGGTCGGCGGGGTGAGTCATCGCTCGCTCAGCTGATATCAGCCAGATTCGGCCCAGATTAATTTGCTGGCTTCCGCGTTTTTTTCTGACTGGGAATAAATGATTCATCCCAGTGTGAGTTCATCCTCCCATCAGCCGCTCCGATGTGACGCCGTCAGCAAAAATACTGGAAGCTGATTCATATCAGAGGCGACATCCTCTCTGGTTCAACCATCGCTCACAAGAGGTCTGATATGAAGCTGATGGTCTGTGTGTGTGTGTGTGTGTGTGTGTGTGTGTGTGTGTGTGTGTGCGTGCATGTGTGTGTGCGCACATGGGTGCATGTGTGTGCGCGCGTGCCTCCTGACTGCAGAATGACTGGGAAAGCTAAAAAAGGAATTTCAAAATAAAAGCCATGTCAGACGCGATGTACTCTCTTGTTCAACCGTCACTCCCAAGAAGTCTGATATGAAGCCGATGGTGTGTGTGTGTGTGTGTGCGTGTGTGTCTGTTCTGACTGCAGAATGACAAGAAAAGCTATAAAAATGAATTTCAAAAATAAAAGTTTTAACATTGTGAGAAATCTTATCTTCAGTTGAAGCCGCCAGGGTCGCTCCTGTGAGTTTTTACATCTCACTGCAAAGCCAGGAAACTTCGGACTTCTCCGAATTAGTGCTAAGCGAAGCTCGCAGCTGGTTTAATCCTTTAATTTGGAACTTGATAAACCTCTGGCCGCTCCCTGAACCTCCAGAGCGCAGGTTCACAGACGGCTCAGGAGCTCAAAAATTCAATCCGCCTTCACCTCAACAACAAACCTGCAGCATGTGGATTCGGGGGCTTCACCTGGTGGTCCCGGCCGCTCAGGGCCGCTCAGAACCATTACCCCCTCCCGACACCGGGGTCTCGCTCCGGCTCGTTAGTCTAACGCGGCCTTCACATCCAAACGAGCTGTAGCCTTCTCTTATCTGACGCGTCGCTTTTTCTGGTTTGCTGCCATTTCCATATTCCTGGCGGGTTTGCTGGAGTCCAGCTGCAGCTGCTCGGCGGATGTTTGTCCGCTCGCACAGACTCTGATCTTATCGCAGAGGAAAATGTGCTGCTAATTACTCAAGTTATGCCTCATTTTATCAACTCAGGGTTTGAGGGGGAAAAAATCTAAGAAAACACAGCACAGGCGGATCGGCTACAAACTCCCTGTCACTTTCTATTCTGACACGAATGCAGCTGAGATATCCACACACACACACACACACACACACACACACACACACACACACACACACACACACACACACACACACACACACACACACACACACACACACACACACACACACACCAAAACACAACTGACAATCAGCGACTCTCACCCGCTCAGATTAAAGCATATTTGCTGGAACGTTTTCAGTCCAAAAATCTGACATTTGGTTTCACTCAGAAGCAAAAATGTGTGTGTAAGAGAGTGTGTGTGTGAGCATGTGTGTGTGAGAGACAGTTTTTTCTCAGCACACTGTCTAATTAAATGCCTTTTTATTCTCCCTTTGTTATGTTATTTATGACTTGTTGCTTTGAGTTATGAAGCTGAAAAGGCCCCACAAAGGCTTTAAAGGAGCTGAAATTTGTCAGTTAAACTCATTAAAAGCTCTCGGTGCTTTTCTTTATTTTTCTCCTTTCTGTTCAAAACAGCGTGTTTAAAAAAGATCGCGTTACGCTCTCTTTTCTCGTTTCTGCTGCATATAAAACATCTGCCAGCTCCAACGCAGGGGCCAAAAGCTTCCTGAGACCCGGTCCCGGTGTAGCTTGATGACATCACCGTGTAATGTAGCCCCGCCCCCTGCTACACAGTCATTGGACCCCCGTGATGTGGCGCCCCCTCCCCAGAAGATACACTTTTTATTATTGGTATTTACATCGCCGCGCACAACCAGGTTATTGCCTATATTCTGGTTAGAAACGGCTGATTGACTGCATGGAAACGCAGCCTGTGATACCCACGATTAGGGCTGAAACGATTCATCGAGTTATTCGATTAACTCGATTACAAAAATTCCTCGAGGCAAAATCTCTGCTTCGAAGCATCGTTAAATTCCTATGACGTGCACTATACGCGCACTAAACCCGCAGACAGCTGACTATTCCACGGAGCGTTGTTCAGGAAGCACAGCAGCGCGTCATGCTGTGTCCCAAATCGCATACTTCCATACTCAATACTTAACATTTTGAGTATGCGAGGTCAAAATGAAACATAGTATGGATAGTATGGGAGAAATTGAGTATGCAAAAGTACCCGGATGACGAACTCAAACGGGTCAGGATTCTGAGTCTGCAGCAGTGGACACTCAGCGCACGGTGGACGAGGCTGCTCTTTACAAACGGAAGTTATAAATGCTGTCTTTCACACTTTTCTTTCCACCAAGCACCACCAGCTGTGTCATTTTCAGTACATTTGTGGTGTTTTTCGTTAGTTTTTAAGTTAGCTAGTTTATCGCGAATGCTAATGCTAGTTCGCTAACAGCTGCTGGGCTCCGAAGCGTGACCTGGAGAACTGGAGAATAATAACAAGCAGCTCAGGAAGGTGGAGGAGGCTGCTGTCAGAGGGGAGGGGAGGGTTTCAGCGGAAATACTCTCACAATACGGCAGCTACTGTTAGCCAGCTTCAGCTCGATAGACGGCCTGTGAATAGGTTACAAGTCATCAGCTGTGAGGTTTATCTGCAGCATGTCACGTCATTATTTGTATGTTTGCTGTTTGTTCGATGTCTTTAACGTTATACGTGTTGCTCTTTCTAGGGAGTATGCGATTTGGGACTTTACATTGATGTTCGCTGATTTTGATTGCATACTGTATTTGTTGTGATACGGTTTGACTAGATATGATGTGTGGTTTTTTTTATCCGATTAATCGATTAATCGATCGGTAAAGTGCTAGATTAATCGATTACAAAAAGAATCGATAGCTGCAGCCCTACCCACGATGCAGCGGGGCAGGGCAGCTAG
>CAESWR010001507.1:84385-89385 GCA_903171835.1 Mullus surmuletus | reverse complement strand
GGAGCACAAACACATCCGACGCACACGCTCCGCTGCTAATGGACACACACACACACACACACACACACACACACACACACACACACACACACACACACACACACACACACACACACACACACACACACACACACACACACACACACACACACACACACGCGGTCTGACGGAATCACGCGTGCAGCAGCTAATGGTTCCCCAAATAAAACCTGAGCCGCCTCACTGTGACCTGGAACCCGTCTGACCGATTAGCACCTGTTAGCAGAGAAAGAGCCAGCGCAGGTTAGCAGTGCAGGTCAGTGCCTAGCAACACTGCGACCTGCAGCAGGGGTCAACGAGGGCGGCAGGGTCACTGCATGCCTTTTCACCGACACTTCCGAGTTCTACCATTTCTATCAGCCGCACCTTTAACTTGACAGTTTTAGTTTGAGATAAAGACGACAGACCAACATCATACAACAGAATTCTAATCATTCTGGATTTCCGCCCGCGTACGTTCTGGCGCTCTCAGAGACTATTTACGAGCGCTCCCATAATAGTCTAGTTTTTTTTATTTTATGTTACTGGTTCATCTTTTTTAATAAACGAATGAACATACATGTTTTTTTGGACTCAACTCTTTTGACAGCTAATTCAAGAAATGCCTTCAAAAGTTTAAGACCTCATAAAAAGTGGCGATAAGACTTTTTAATACTTTTTAAGGGTTTTAATATCCCAAAAAATTGATTTATCAACTTTTAATACTTTTCAAGACCCTCCGGATTCCCTGTATCAGCTGAAAAAGTTGCATTATGGGTATCAAATTGTGTTGGCTGATAAGGTGACAATAATTCGATACAAACATTGACGGAAAATGTTTTTCCTCTTCAATTACATTTCAAAAATGCATTATTAGAGCATGATGCTCAAGTAATGTGCGTATGACATTTCTGTAAATATTTGCTGCTTTGATGTCTCCATCGGCTGCAAAACACTTTCATGTGTGTTTGTTCAGCTCCAGCTGTTTTTCACATGTAGCTTTAATAAACACCAAACCACAAACTCTGTGCCGAGTTTGGAAACAATCCGCCGGTCAGATTGAGGTGGATTACGCCGCGTCGGACGGAGGCGATGGTGGATTACTCTGCATCACCGCAAGCATCGCACCTGCTTGGAGGCGTGTCGCTGATGCAAACCCACACTCCCATGATGCAACATCAACATAAGCAGCAGTAACACACACACGTCTAATGATTTTTTCACTAGCTCCCCTCCCTGGCTGATGCTGATTCGGGTATGGTTTCTTCATCTTCTTCTTCTTCTTCTGCTTATTCTTCTTCTTCTGCGCCTCTGCTCAGATTTCTGCACCAAAGCCCCGATGTGTTTTGTGATATGAGAGCGGATCTGGCGCGGTGACGTGCATCCATCTCTGTGAATAATGAACCCTCGCCACCCCTGTAATAAGCTCTCACAATAGATTTAAGCAGCCAGAGTGGCGAGTAATTAAAGGCATTGTGCTGAATTAAAAGCAAAGTTAAAATAAAAAAAATAAAAAGAAAAGAAAGAAACGCTGGCTCCAATCACTGCATGGAGGGCCATTGTCGCTCTCCTCCCACGCTCCTCTTTGTCTTAGCTGCTCTTTTTGTGTTTTCCATTCTTTGCAGAGCAAGCGGCATGCTTTTATTCTTTAATGATTGCTCTGTCTTTTTTTTGGCGGGGGGGGCTGGGGGGCGGAGCAGACTGACTGACGTGACCCTGAATTAGCCGACAGAGACAAACCCGGGTTTGCTAAATGGCTCTCCACGCTCCCACTCGTTATTCAGCAGAGGAGCATCTATCATCATAAACTGGTGTGTGTGTGTGTGTGTGTGTGTGTGTGTGTGTGTGTGTGTGTGTGTAACAGACAGAGTGTGTAAATGTATCAGCAGTCATCTTGACGGAGCAAAGGGCATCCTGGGTAAAATAAATGACGGCCAGCGGTTCTGGGCTTGCCGACGCGGCGCTCCAGGGAATTCTGGTGACACTGACAGAGCCCAAACTACAAATTGTTCCATCAGCGCGGCGGCGTGATGCGACTCCCCGATGGGAGGGGCTATTCCGCCCGTCAGCCTTCCTCGGCAGGAACCGAGCAGCGACAGGAACAATTTGCCGCGTCGCAGCAGAAGCTCGCCTCGGCGCAAAAAAAACGTCCGTTTTCATTTGTGTTGGCGAGTGAGTAAATTCCTGGGAGATGCAGCATTTTGTCAGTGCAGGAGTCTCCCTCTGACATCAGGCGGCGGCGGCGGCGGCAGTGGGGTGATCGCTTCATAACAAGCCTCATTTAATCCGCTGAGCCCGACTTTGTTTCTGCTGTGCCTTTGTTTGACTCTCATGGAGTCTTTTTAAAAGAAATGGCTTTTCCAAACTATTAATCATCTGAGACATCACACACACATAAGTACACACACACACACACACACACACACTGGTGGGAAATTAGCAGCCAACATTAGCAATTAGCTCCATCATAGCAAAAACAAAGGCTGAAAGGCCTTTAAAAAAAAGCCTAATTCATTCAATGAGAAGTTTATGGCCGAGGGCTCTTAGATCCTGGATCAAAGAAATCTTGATTTATATGATGAAATTTTTGAGAAAGAAGATTAGTTGTTTCCATTTTTATTTGGCTCCAAATGCTTGTTACCATGGCAACATCCCCTGTTTGTGAGGTAAAATCCAGGATTAAAATTCAAGTCGTCCATTGTAGTTAACATGAGGACGAGTTTCAGGTCCGCAGGCGGCGGAACAGCGGCGGCCTTTCAAAGGGAGGAATTCCCTCCGACTTTGTGGGGTTTCAGGCGTTTTCCCAGAGTAGAAAAAAAATAAAAACAAACCCAAACAACGTCGCGTTTATAAATCACGGCCACAAGGAGCCCGAGAGGGAAGACGCACAGGTCAGCAATCTGCTCGACAGGCTTCTTAAATCACCGCTCTTCACTCAGAGGCTCCCTGACAACAGCAGCATAATGAGAGCGACAACACTTTACCAGCTGGACACGCGCGCACACACACACACACGCACACACACACACACACACACACACACACACACACACACACACACACACACACACACACACACACACACAGAGTCTCAATCAGCTGCTGCAGACACAGTCCGTCTCCTGGAGCTGCCGGAGGTGCTTCCCGCCTCTCGGGAGATTAAACTGAATAAAAAGTGCATCACTTAGCGGCGCATTTCTGCGATTGATGTAATTGATGAATCATATAAATACAAGGCCCATTTTTTCTTAAACTGACGGGAGAAATATATGAGGATAACAACGTGTGCGGCCATTCCTGCGCTCATAAATCAGTTTGACACATTTTATGGGCTTCGCTCTGTCACATTAAGTATGTAAAATACTCGCGGTGGGTGTTTATATTCCACATGGCCTTGGTTTTTTGAAAAATATGTTTAAAAAATGATCCCGAAGATCAGTTTCCTGTAGTCTGTTTTTTTCTTACACTAATTATAAAACTTGTAAAAGTTGGGTGAGGGGTGGAGCATAAATCAGCTGTTTATTGATTTATCAGCTGTTTTCCATCAGGTGGGCGGAGCCAGAGGAGCCAGGAGGCAAAAGAGAAGACAAGAAGGTTTAAAGAGACAGGAGCTAAAAGGGCTCACTCCAGAGAGGGGAGGAGCTTCAAAACAGATCCCGCTTCTTGTCTTAATGTCTTTAAAAAATATGTAGAAATTATCCCAAATATCAGTTTCCTTCAAAACTTTTAAAACTGTGATGGAGGGGCTTATAAACTGCCGAGAAGAAGGGCAGGGAATCTCAGCTTTTAACAGAAGTCACCATCTTGTTTTGCACCAGGGGGCGGAGCCAGAGGAGCCAGGAGGCAAAAGAGAAGAAAAGAAGGTTTAAAGAGACAGGAGCTAAAGCGTCTCACTCCAGAGAGCGGAGGAGCTTCAAAACAGATCCCAATTCCACCTTAAGCACGTAGCAGTCCACCTTTAGAGCGTCCCCGGAGAAGCCTCTGCGCCTCACAAAGTGGTGATGTTTTTGATGTTTCCCTGCAGATTATTTAAACATGCTAACAAGACAGAGAGGAGGGGAAAAAAAGCACTCTGCGAGATGAAACGCGGCGATGGGGAAGCGAGGAGCCGCGTCAGGACGTTTGTTGTTGTTTATGAGTCAGGAAGCGCGGACGTCCTCATTATCACGCACAAGCAAAGCGCAACAAAAAACACACACACACCACAGAGACGCATTTAGGTAATCAAAGGTGTCGCCGCCAAACATCAAGGAGAACAAGCGTGCGGACGGCGGAGGAGCACTCTGGAGATAAGAGCTGCACGTTGGGAGGAAAACACGCTGCTGGCTGCGCACAAATTCCACCAAAACTTCTCCTTAACGAGTCCTTGATTAGCATATTCAGCCTGGAAGCAACATCCCGCAAATGAGAAACTCCCTCGCTCATGTTGGAGCATTTTGACTTCTGCAAAGCGGCAACGTTTTCCCGCTGCGGAGCAGAAAGAGGACGAGATGATGATCCTGCACCAACAACCCAAAAATCTGATTAAAGAAATAACACTGCGATGAATACTGAATTATTAATTGGCCATTAGCTCTCATAACTCTAACGAAGGCCAAACACTTTATCTGCAGAAGTGTGTGAACATCCATGTGACTCCGCGGCCGGCCCGGCTGCCCCTTTGACCTCTGACCCCCGCCAGGTCATGCAGGTCTCCCTCTGTGACGACACTCTCACACTCGCCGCTTGTTCTCAGAGTTTATGAAGCTTAATTTGATTTCGGGCTCCGTGGTCGGCGACGGCGCAGCAGCTTTATTTTGGCCTTTCACATGTTTCCAATAAAGACACGAGCCGCCGTCAGTCTCTGCCAACGTCACACAGCAGCAAAACACTAACTACGTTTACATGCAGTCAATGAGCCACTAAGCGGAATATTAGCAACAACCTGGCTGCGCGCGGCCATGAAAACACCAATAACCCATTTAGCTTATTGCGGTTTTTAA
>CAESWR010001507.1:18489-28568 GCA_903171835.1 Mullus surmuletus | reverse complement strand
ATAGGAGGAGACATCATCACATATTCACTTAGAGAAGGAGGAACCAGGGGAAATATTCAGGTATGAGCACACTCTGCTAATTGGTGTTTACATGGCGGCGTACAATCAGGCTATTCCAAATATTCCACTTAGAACAGGCTGATTGACTGCTTGGAAACGTAGCCAGTGTCTCTTCTGGCTGGAAGTCGTGGTCAAGATGAATGTGAAGCACTAACTTACACCAGTTACCAACAAAGTGTCCCAGCATTGACAGCAAACCCACACTGTCAAACATATAACCCCATAAATCAAATGCTAACCCAACCAAGCGTGCAAAGTCTGGAGCTACAGAAACCAAAAGCATGTACTTGGTCCTACCTGACCAGAGCTTTAACGGCAAATCGGACCACGGTGGAGAGCAGGAAGAGGGGCGTGACCAGGATGTGGAACAGGGCCAGAGCTGCAAAGGCCTCCGAAGAGGACGGGCCGGTTTTACTGATGAAGTGATGGACCACGAACGTCTACGAGAACAATCAGCAGGACCAGATTATTGGACCTCAGCTACATTTGGCCCAGAATTGACACACACAGAACAACGGACGTCTTACCGCCAGAACAGCAGCGATGGGAATGGCGGCATTCATGAAAACTAGGCAGAGGGAGAGACATGGTGTTGCTTCATGGATTCATACACAAACTTTAGTGACCAAGAAGTGGCTTTTACTTGACATGGAGGTGTAGAAGGCGAAGGTCTTGAGGCTGGTGAGCTCTTTGCCTCTGGTTTCCTCCACGCTGTCGCAGAAGATGTTCTCCCAGGCGTAGAGCTTCAGCAGCTTGATGCCTTTCAGGATCTCCGTGGTCTTCTTCAGGCGGTCTGTGGAGTGTTCCTACGAGAGACGAGCGGCAGATCTACACAAACCGCCTCAGGAAGCGCGCCGTTCGCCAAAGGAACCTCAGAAGGCTGCTTACCAGCGTGCTTTTTTGTGTGTCTGCCAGCTTGGTGGCGATGAGGTACTGGACCGGAGCCAACAGAACAATCACCGACGCTCCGACCAAGGCGCTCCAGCCCAGCAGGTAGTAGAGCAGGATCACTCCCATCACAATCTAAAAAGTTGGGTTTTTTTTTTAATTAGACATCGGTGCTGCTCAATGTGGCGCGAGATGTTTGGAGGTGGGGTGTGTGTCCCACCTGCACAGGCATTGCCCAGAGGTTCGGGCAGAGGAAGAGGAACCACATCAGCTGGTTGGTCTCGATGGCCACCAGGTTGTTGATCTGCCCCAGCGTCATCTCGCCCATCGACATGTTGGAGGTGGACAGACGCAGGATTTTGTTGTAGATCATCGCCTGATCACACACAGACGATGTACATGAGAGAACATAGAAACACTCAGAGTTCTTTTAAGAGTTGAGTTCATCAGCAGTGACTTTTCCTCCACTGCGTCCGTGAGCCGAGTTCCGGCCGGAACAGGAAAAGTCACTGCTGATGAAGCTCACTGATGGTGAGGAGCTCATACACCTTCATGAAGAAAAATCTCAACTATCCCTTTTAGGAGCCATTTTGGTTCTGCACTCATCACAGAGGAGAACATATGAAACTCTTTGGGACAGTTCCACCCAGAATCCCTGCTTTGCATGAATGCCTTTCTGGTTCACCACGAACTACTGACAGCTGGAGTGTTTCTCCACGTGTGATGTTGCAGTCTGGTAGAACAATGTTCTAGGAGGCAGAGCTATGAGCCAGGTGAAGGTTGCGTGACACCACCAGCAGAGTTGAGGCCGCTCAGCTCCTCGCTGTGGAACACAAAACATCAAGGTCAGCATTTTTCCGCCTTGCACCCACCAGCAGGGCGCCTCGAAGGTTGATGCCCGTTTCTATAGTAACATAGTAGGAGGCCTGCAGGAAGGTCCTCTGCAGGATGAGGGCCAGGAAGAGGAGAACGGCCAGCACGGAGGTGTTCTGCAGCAGCTCGGTGGACGACATGAAGTGAACGCCGAAGAATCTCTCCTGGAATCAAACACAAAGACACGCTAAGCTTCAGGAGGAGCAGCAGAGTCACTGAAACAGGCTCATACCGAGGTCAGACAAGAACTGAAACATCTCTGATAGGAGTAATAACACTGGTTTTTATATCAGACAAATATATATAAAAGTAATTCGATAATATTTGAACTTTTTAATATTCAATATCTGAAACATGAGTGTTTAATTGTTTAATTGTTAATATTGGGCTTTTTCTGGAATACAGGAACCTCTGTAAAAATGTATATTTTCAAGCATATTTTGAAAAATATATTTCAAAATGATCAAATTATACCAATAAATATAATTGCGATGTAGAAAGCATGAATATGAAACTGCATATTTCTGATCTTTCAGACTTTTTTCACTGTAATTAAGAAATTGCTAAACTTTTGCATCCAGCTGTGTAGATGAAAGACACACACACACACACACACACACACACACACTACCCAAAAAGCTGGGTGTGATGCTGTGCAGGCCTTGGCTCGTGGTGCAGAGTGAGATGTGAGTGGGGAATTTTCCACGTCACTCAGAAATGCGGCGCCGCTCTGCTCTGCGTCTCCGCTGCCCATTTACAGCCACTTTACCAGCCGTCAGCAGCTCACACACTCTCTCTGCCCCACACACACACGCACACACACACACACACACACACACACACACACACACACACACACACACACACACACAGAACAACCAGACAAATGGAGCGAATGCGAGTATATTGTCATTTAGTGCAGCGTGTGCTGGCGGTCGGCTGTGCCAGCGCGACCATCTGCAGCACGTCTGCCTTCACTCTGATGTCGCCGCTGCTGATTTTATCCCGTTAACTTGATGTAATAATCATAAAACATTAATCGTAAATACATTAAACCATATTAAAAATGGAGCTTCTTTCAATACATAATAATAATTACATCATTATGTTTTGATATCTTAAAATTCAATCACTTGACTGCTATTTCTTATGACTTTTTGAGGAAAAAATGTCTTCATCATATTGTGCTCTCACTTTCCCCCCCATCTATTCCCTCCAATATTTCAATTATTGATGATATTTTTATTCACTTATCATGTTAATATTAACTGATGTTGTTGCTTGTTTTTCACATGCTCAGATATTCCATCTCGATATCAAACTTTCTTCTCAAATAAAGTTACGTGTCTGTTAATTAACCAATAGAATCAATAGAAAAGGCCAATATTTGCTTTCAAAAGATGAACGTTCAGACCATTTTTTTATGTTTTCAAAAAGGCTTCAGGCTTGATTTTGGCTTCCTGATCAAAATAAGGTGACGTGGTTTGAGCGCCGGGGCGATTTGACATTATAGACGCACCGTGGGTTCGCACACACCACGCCTCAGACACACACACACACACACCGGTGGCGACAAGTTGATTAAGACCAACGCCTCGGTGACATCACGCACGGTGAGTCATTGATTGGCTGGCCGGACCACCCAGGCCTGCCGACACCTCGCAGCCTCGCAGCCGCGCTTTAATTTGCCCTCGGCGTCCCTTGCTGTGATCTCGTGTAAACACTTGGATGAGATTACTTTGTTACCGCTGCAGCTTCACGCTGTCGTCCCCCAAACACGGCTCCGAGTTTCCTCACTGATTTCCTCTGTGGGAGGAAATGAATGACGTGCGTGTCTCGGGCGCAGACCTCCAGACGTGACTGCTGTCCAGTAATTGATTCTTTGGAAACCGTTTCATTGTTTTCACCTTCTGTGACGTGAATATCAACATCAATGATTCACTCCTGTGCTAAAACCGCCCCCAGAAAACTCTGAGGTGTGTGTGTATGTGTGTGTGTGTGTGAAGCAGCCCACCTTCCCCCTGTCGGTGTTGGTGGTGTTGGTGGTGTTTCCCAGGTTCGTCACGATGCCGGAGATGCAGAGCGGCCCGGCGAAGCCCAGCAGGTCGGCCAGGTAGCGGAAGGTGCTGCTGAGCAGGATGGGCCGGCCGAAGGCTCGGTACATGGAGCGCCAGATGGAGGGGGCTCGCTCGGGGTCCTCGGGCCTCTGCGTCAGAGCCGGAGGGCGTGTGAGATGTGAGGGAGGCGGAGTCACGCCGCCAGTAACACACAATTACTACATTTCCATGCAGTCAATAAGACTTTTCTAAGCGGAATATTAGCGATATCCCGGTTGCACGCGGCCATGTAGACACCAATAACTTATCATTAATAACTGGAATATGTTTCAGTGTTTCAGTAACCAGAATACGGACTTTAACCCCAACATTGACTGCATGTAAACGTAGTCCCTGACGAGCGGACTCACCCGCTGGTCCTCGTACGCGTCTTTGAGCCGCAGGTAGTTGGTGAGCGCTCGCATGGCGATGGGCAGCTTCCCGATCTTCTTCAGCTCGATGGGCCTCTTGTGAGCTCCGATGATGAGCGGGTTCATCCACCAGTACGTCGCCTGCGGCAACAAGGCAAAAACCGAGCTGATGTAACTCTCGCACTGGACCACTTTGCTCATGAAACGAGCCGGAAAAACATTAACCTGTACTTTTAAACCACCCGGAGGTGAGAGAGCAGCTGTGAAAAACCCTTTCATCCAGTTCTTTTTAATGGAAATCTACCTGACCAACGTTTGGAGCCGCGATCTAAACTCTTTAACGCTTTGACCTGCTGAAGATAAAAAGGTCATGTGGTGTGAGCACCTTGGATAGCAGGTTAACAAACGGCTGCAGGAAGCGAACGCCCAAGTCCTGCAAGTCCTCCGGAGGCTTCACCTTCTGCGGGTTGGCGAAGAAGACGTATTTCTGCCACGACAGGTCGCACACAGGAAGAATAGTTAAAACAGAAACAGCTGATAACTGCTGGGTGAGTGAATATCCCACACAAATGACAAAACATTGAAAAGAAATGAAAATAATGGGTGATTGGGGACGCACCCGGACTCGGATGACGTTGACCTCCACGGCCATCAGGAGTCCGTACAGAAGCACCAGCAGCGCTGTGATGCAGAACCTCAGGTGCTGCGGCCCAACGTGGTACTCGGCAAACTTCCATAACTTGATGGACTTTGTGATGAACGCCAGCACCCAGTAGATGAAGAGAACTGAAGAAAGAGGGGAGACGCACCTCAACACAAGCTAGCTGGTGGCTAACTGTGCGCTGGTATTAATACAGTTTTAACCAAACACTGAGCATCTTTTCTTTAGGAAAATTCAAACTGAAATAAAAGAAAGTCTGAATGTTGCTCATAAATGATAAATATAACTAATATAAATACAAGTCAGAAATCAAGTTAAACGCAAACATGCTCTCTAGCTGTCACGGTGCAGTCGATGTGTTTGGCGCCTAAACAGCAATGACGTCGATGCTGGCCGCCATTTTGTGTCGTTAGCCTCAACAGAAGAACCAAATATGTGGAAATAAATATGATGTTAAGTCCTTTATGAACAAATATCTGCCTCTTCACCGGTTAGGGTGAAGTTAAGGGTTTTTTTTAGGGATGCGCCTATCAGAAACACCGGTGGCCATTGTTGACTGTCTGCTTCACATAAGAAAGGTGCGAGAAAACCAAATGCGATTAATGTGAAAAAGTGAAATGAATGTGAGCATTTAAGGCTGATTATATTATGTTTTTTTTTTGTGTGATAAACAAGTGTAATGAACGATGAATACTTAAAATAGATGAATAAATCGATATAGAAAAAAGTTGCCGGCAGCGGTGAAGACGAGACACGTTGGCAACCCTAACGTTAGCTAGCAGACGGCCTCCAGTTGATGATTCCAAGATGCTGACACGTGTCCCAACTCACCCAGCAGCAGTTTGGGGAAGTTGGACGTCTCGATGTTGTGGTAGTAAACCACCGAGGTGGTGGCGGCGATGAAGCCCATGAAAGCCGGCATGAAGAGGTGCAGGTGGTTGGTGTCCATCATCCTACAGTGAGAGTCACACACACACAGCCAGCATATGATTTACCTGCAGACTCAGGGAGCCGGAGACCATGTTGGCGGACAAAGGGACGGGGGGTCTCGGGGGTGAGGACATCCTCCGGAGGTCTCACTTGTTGGACACGAGGCCCTCTGCGAACTCGCAGACGTGGACGAAGAGCAGCGAGAAGGTGAGGATCCAGCGCAGGTTGTGACCGGGGAAGTGGAGCCATGTGTTGTGATGGATCTGCACCTTGGAGCTCTGACTGCCCCACCCTGAAACACACACACACACACACACACACACACGTTACACTCCATAAATACAGCTAAAAAAACTAACTAAACATTTGCTTTATGAAGTTAAAGGGATAGTTGTGATTACTGAACTACACGGAACTACTTTCTGCAACAGTGACACCGGGCGGAACCACACTGATGGTGAGGAGCTCATAGAACCTCATGAGGAAAAATCACAAACATCCCTTTAAGTTTAGTTTTGTGGGAAAAAACAAATATATTTTCTGATTGAGAAATGCTGAATGCTTCAAATCATCAACTTTCCATGGTTTTACTTTTTCACACAAACTCTTTTAAATCCAAACAACTCTGTGCAGTGAACAACAGGCAACAAGTGGAATTTTTCTTCTTTGAACCTCTTTGTTTGAGGACCGTAGCTAAAACAAAGGCTGATCTTCATGCGTCTCCTCCCAGTGCAGACCCGCCTCCTCGTCCCAGTGCTCGTCGGGCCTCTGAACCTCATTAAACCCTGATGTTCTGCTCCTCGGCGCGCAGGCCGGA
Organism: Mullus surmuletus; assembly: GCA_903171835.1. Taxonomy (NCBI): domain Eukaryota; kingdom Metazoa; phylum Chordata; class Actinopteri; order Syngnathiformes; family Mullidae; genus Mullus; species Mullus surmuletus. Next base: position 21,872 of record CAESWR010001507.1, on the reverse strand, counting down.
GCTGTCGGCGGCTCAGGGGACACATTCAGTTAAAAAAAACTTGAACCAGGGGGCACCAATTAGGGGTCCTCGGGGGGCCGGCTGGGGCCCGGTGGTCAGCCGCATTCCCATAATCCACTGCTCACACGCAGCAGAGGCCGCTGCGCCGGCTGCCAGCAGGCTTATCTGCAGCGCTGATTGCTGCGCGCTGACCTCTGACCCCAACATGTGCTTTTTGCTGATAAATGGATCTAAAAATCCACTTTCGTGAAGAGAAAAGCGGGAAGCGGAACCGACTGAGAAACCTGAAAGCTTCACATCGGCCACGTTTTCCGGCGTTGGTGTCAGAGTTTTCCGCTCCACTTGTTGCAGCGTCGCAGCGGTCGCTTCGCCGCTGGATCGCAGACTAATCCCGTCTTACCCACACTTCAAAGCTGCTCAGCGTCCTCCACAAACCGCCAGAGAGACGGAGGCAGGAAGTGAAGAGCATCAACACGCCGGCTCGGCCGGGCGCTCCGCTCACAGCCAGCTGTGACCCCTACGCTCCGCTTTTAATTAGAGTTATTTTAAGTGGATATTTGTATATATAACAATTCTATATTTAATCTTTCTTTAGTGTCATATTTTCTAAATAAAGGCATTTTATAACATAGTCAATGTTTGTTCAAACATTCAATATTCAAATATTCAAAGTTGTCGTCAGTTTGAAATCAACAATCGTTTTGTCGATGTGTTGATGATGTGTTGATGTGATGATGTGACGATGGTTCTAACTGTTGTTGTGGAGGAAGATTCTCAGCATCAGTTCGTCCTCAGAGTAAAGACACGTCTGAACAATTGAAAGGCAGATCAATTCTCCGGTGACACTCGGCTCCCATAATCCCGCTGGGATTAATGGCGTCGTGAGCAGCCGACGGCTTAAAGCAGGAAAAAGTCAACATCTGTCGGCACACAAACTAACACAGACTGGAGCCAAAATATCTTTATTAGTATTTGATTTTCAAAATAAAAGTTAGTTTGTTTGGTGTTTGACTGCATTATTCCATCCGTGTCGCCACCTACCGATGAAGAGGATGGGGAAGGTGATGAAGAGCAGGAAGACATGAGGAACCAGGTTGAGCGCGTCCACGAAGCAGCCGTTGTTCAGCACGCCGTCCTCCACGCTGTACGCGTTGATCTCCTTGTCGTTGCCACAAAACGACAAGGCCATGCCCGCCGCCGCCGCCGCCGCCGCCGCCACACGGGCCTCCGGGCAACCTGCAACGAGCAGCTTTAGCAGATACACTCTGTGTGTGTGTGTGTGTGTGTGTGTGTGTGTGTTTGTGTGTGTGTGTGTGTGTGTGTGTTTGGGCGCGCGGGCGGCCATTCCTGCCGAGGCCGGCGCTGTGAAGGCATGTCAAACATTCACACTCGCTCCGGCTGACGTGGAGTTTGAGCTCTGACGCTGCGGCGCCGCCTTCATTCAGCTCGTGTGAAACCGGGTTTTGAATGACCGCGGCCGCCTCGCCGGGGTTTAACCGCTGAGGATTGTGGGTCGCGGCGCCATCGCTTCCCAGGGGTGTCGGGTTTGAGGAAGGACGGAAGGAAGAGAGGAAAGGAGGAAGGAAGGAAGGAAGGAGGGAAGAGAGGGAGGAAGGACGGAATGAGGGGAGAGGAAGGAAGGAGGGAGGAGAAAAGGGGAGAGAGGGAGAGAGGAAAGGAGAGGGGGAAGAAGGGAAGGAAGAGAGGGAGGAAGGAGGGAGAAAGGGAAGAGATGAAGGAAGGAAGGAAAGGAGGGACAAAAGGAAGAGGCAGGGAAAAAAGGGAGAGATCAAGGAAGGAAGGGAGAAGAAGAGGGGGGAAGGAGTTCCTTCCTTCCTTCCTCCCTTCCTTCCTTCCTTCCTCCCTCCCTCCCTCCCTGACAGTGAGGTGGGCTCCAGAAGCCCCTCTGCTCCAAAAGTTCTCTCCGTAACACAGAGAAGCCAAACGTATCCACAGGAAGTGAAAGTCAGCGTGACAAACCCGTGCTGATTCATTCTGCACACGTTGTAGAGGTTTTACGGTAATTGAGGAGGTTTCCTCGAGGCTGTGCGGCGTCCACGTGAGGGTCAACGACGCCACCGCCGCCTCACATGAGGTCACGCTAGCTAGCACAGCATTCCTGCTAGCTATATTCACCAATAACGTGGCCACGCCCCCTTTTTTAACTTCTTCAATCCACCCTTCCCGCCATTCTTGACTTCACGTGGTTACTGTGAGAGCAAGTTTCCATGGAAACGGGAAGTTCCCAAATAAGGACGACGCCCCCTCAAAAGTCCAGCTGCAAATGATAAATGATGGGCAAAGTGTTGTCGGCCATCTTTGTTTGGGGCGCTGAGCAGAAAGTTGAGGGTTTTTCTTCTGTTTTTCTTGAGCGATTGTTAATGTTTTAGTAACAGTTCACTGAGGAGGAGTTTCAGCGTCTCTCAGGGAGATTCAACAATACTCAACAACATCTGCACACACTTCAAAGAGGAGAGAACAATAATTAGAGTGTACATTGCTGAGTGATAAAGGAGCAAAGGTCACGTGGTCGCTGTGGTGTGGGGCACCTGCCACCCCCCATACATCACACCATCAATCAATCAATCAATCAATCAATCAATCAATCAATCAATCACACAGGAAATATCAGGAGTCCAAACAGCTGCTGCTGCTCACACACACACACACACACACACACACACCGAGTCACACATGAAGTTCTCTTACCTCAGAGAGACAAAGTAAAATCCTTATTGGCGCCGTCTCATCCCGGATATCTGGACTTTAAAAGGTGAGGAAGAGGAAGAGGAGGAGGAAGAGGAAGAGGAAGAGGAGGAAGAGGAAGAGAAAAGAGAGAAAACACGGTGAGAACCGGAGGCAGAGAGACAGAGAAGTTGATTATTTTTAGCCCCGCAGGAAGATCAGCTGCTCCGCATTCAGATGCCTGCCCGCCCGCGACGTCAAGGCGCAGAAAACACATGAACCGCTGCTTCCGGTGCTCGCTTTCACAATAAAAGCGGCGCGGTACTGTTTGGATCCTCGTGTGAAACTACTTTAACTGCACTTTGTAAACGTTCTATCAGTTACAAAAAACCACTTCCGTTTTACTGTGTTCATTATGCTATTCTGCAACTTCTATTAGCTTCTTTTGTTATCTATGTTTGTCTTTAAAATGCATTTCATGTATCAGCGAGATCACCAGCTGCTCAGTGTGTCCTGTTTTACTTTGTTTATATTCTACTTTTTAATCCACTTTTTTAGGAAAACACCACTCTGTGCTGCTTTAATTTCATTGTACAATCACAATAAAAGTCTGAATCTGAATCTGAGTGAAATGATTAAATGTGCTCTTATATTCGTCCTCAATGTTGAAGGAATCGTTTTAGCCTCCGTCAGCAACT
>CAESWR010001506.1:72387-82663 GCA_903171835.1 Mullus surmuletus | reverse complement strand
TATACACATGCATACATATATATATATACACATACATACTGTACATACATACATACATACATAGATACACATACATACATACATATATATATAAAATTATTAATTATTTGGGGGGATTTTTAACCCTCTAAATGCTAGTTTGTTTATGTAACTCCACAGTATTTTTGTGGAAAAACATACCCGTACAATTAATTTCCATAAAATGCAATTCAAGGGGGATTTAATGATTATCATTATTATTAGAGCCTCAGATGGTCAATGATTAGCAGCAACATTGAATTTGAGGCATTCTGATTTTTTTCTGCAGACGGATTTTTATAGCAAACTCTCTTATTAGTTCCTGGGGACAAAAAGCGTCTCCTTCCAAAAGGCCGCTGTAAAAATATCATATACTTTCCAACTATCATATTCTTTCCAACTTTAAATGGGTCAGTCTTGTCAATTAGCTTCAGCCTGAAAGATACATGTCAAATATCACATATTTTTTCGGGGTGTTGAACCTCTAAATGGTGAAAAAAGGCCTGGGGAAAAAAAACGTCCTCAGGAACTCTTAAGGGTAAACTTGACAGTTTTAGTTGACGATAAAGACTGTAGACCACTATCATACAACAGCATTCAAATCATTCTGAATCCGCTAATTAACCAACATAAGTCGTTTTTTAAGTTCCCGGTTCATCTTTGTTTTTTAATTAACGAATAAACCCACACACTTTTACCATTTTTTTTGGACTCCAACTCTTTTGACAGCTAATTCCGAAAAATCCAAGACCTCATGAAGTGGTGATAAGATCTTTAAATAGTTTTTAAGGGTCTTAATTTCCCCAAACTGATTTATCAACTTTTAATCCTTTTCAAGACCCTACAGATACCCTGTATAAATACAACGGTAACCTCAGAAATCCGATAATTGGTGAAGTCCCACAAATAAAACCTCATGGAAGACCTTGCTGAAAGTGTGTCGTGTAGAGTCAGGGTGATGTATAACTTTACACTCTCATCTCGCTGCCCACAGTTCCCATTTTCATTTAGAGTGACAATTTTGTTCTTATCAATTAGAATCTGAAAACTAGATAGTAGATATGAAGTCAATATGATAGTAGATATGAAGCTCATTTGTGGAGAGGAGAGCGACCATAAGCTTTGATAAGAGACCTTCTCAAACCATGTGTTTGTGAGTTGGTTGAGGTATGAACTGGTGGATTTTTGGTCAGTGAACATGAGTAATGAAAAGCACACCCCCTTATTTTCCCGCTTTGTTTTGACAAACGCTCACCGGCTTGTGCGGCCCGAGCATTATGCAGCATGGCGATCAAGTCCCTGTTCAGAACTCGAGGCAGGAACTCCCTCAGCTGCATCACTTCTGTCGTTAGCTTCTCTAAATCCCTTTTCCGCACTCTGACAAAATCATCCTGGAAGAGAAAAATGTGTCTTTACACCAACAAAAACCTTCTTATCATTTATTCATGATGCCAGATGATAAATGCTTGTATTTAATTGGAACAAAAGCAAAGTACAGTCCAACCTGCTCGGAGTGTCCGTACCATGCTTGGAACTGGGAAAGTGCGATCTGGTGACAGTGTGTAAATATCTACGTTTGTATCATTAGTGCGTAACCAAAGTCAGGAAGTGATCAACCTCAATCGACTGACGCTGAGCACAAACTGTCACTTTGTTTGACCTATTTAGCCTCCAAACGTCCCTCAGGCTTCATCTACAATCACTGCGTATGTGGCTAAAAGTGGTGGAGACCAACCATTCACAACTTACAATCCATTTAATAAAAAAAGCCTGCATGTGACATTTTGGGATAGTGATGACACGATGAATTAATTAGCCGGAAGGGGCATAATAATACAGTATAACACACTTGCTCACATTGAATCTAATGATTACATATAGATTTTATCATTAAACACCACTGGTGTTATTTGTAAGTGAGACTTTTATTAAGACCACAGTGGGAAATAAACTACGTGTCAGAGTGTTGGACAATTATAATGTTACCACACACGACTTTTAATGTTCATACTTGACTCATTAGTTGGAAGATGGCTTTATTTTTAATCCTTTTTTTGTGGTAGTAAAGTTGTGCTGGATGAAAGGGGAAAAGCTGTGATTCGTTGAGAAAACGTGCGCTCCTCTCGGGTGACCAAACTGTTCTCCCAGGGCATGTTATAATAAGGCTCCTATTATTTCATATTTTTAGTTATTAATTTGTCCAGTAACACTTAAAAAGAGAGCTATCAATCTGTTACAGGCCGATTTTTCTACCACGGAACGACCATTATTTCATTCCAGAGATGTTATTATTAGTTATTTTAGCACCACTGAAATGTGTCACAGACATATTATTCTAGTCATAATAAAACACGTTGCGTGACCTCTGAGAAGCCCATCTGAATGTGTCTTTGCATTTTCTATCCATACGGAGAAGGCAGACTTTCCATGGATTCCAATCATGAGGCATCTTTGAGTCCAATTCCAGGATGATTAGATGAGAGTTCCTCATTGGCCACCGTCCTGTTCCTCACCCATCAAAACACACTCACCCTATTGGACCAAAACTATGACTAAAACGCTTTTTCCAGCGTTCTAATTTGTCAGGATGGTAAATATAATAATAAGACATCTGTCCTTCATGTAACACAAATATATTTCCACTTTAAAGACGTTACTTTCCTACAAGTCGAGCCAAACCAGTGTTTGTGTTACCTTGGCTTCATGACGCAGAGCCAACGATTTCCCGCCTAATGTGGCCGCCATCTTGACTCTTTTACCTGCGAGGAGAGTTAGCTTAGAGCTGTGAAGGTTAGCATCATTACCATCAGGAACAGGTGGTGTGTGTGTGTGTGTGTGCGTGTGTGTGTGTGTTCGTACCGGAAGGTCGGGGTCGCACGTGCACGGAAACGGAGCGCAGACGAGCTTTTTGGCGCCGCTCTCTGAAAGTTTCCCCTGTGACGTCACAGGAGCGCCCCGCCGGTTTTTGCTCTCCGCCGAGGGAACGGAGCGTCGAGACTCCGGTCCGGGTTTTGCGGCTCCCCGCGGCTCCGCGAGGCTCCGGGAGGCTCCGGGAGGCTCCGGGAGGCTCCCTTTGTGTTTGAGCCGCGCGTGGACCGGAGAGGACCGGGGAGGAGAGGACCGGGGACAGAGACCTTCGGGAGACCTTCGGGAGCGATGGCGGGGTCCGGGTCTGGCTCCGGCTCCGGCTCTGGCTCCGGCTCCGGGGAGGAGGTTCTGAGCAGCCTCTTCCCGCTGCACCGAGCCTGCCGGGACGGGGATGTGGGCGCGCTGGCGGCGCTGCTGCGGCGGCTCTCCGACCAGGCGCCGCTGGTGGCGGAGGACTCGTGCTTCGGCTGGACGCCGCTGCACTGGGCGGCTCACTACGGACAGGTGCGACTTCCGGTTCCCGCGCGCCGCGCACCCCTCACGTTACAGGGGCGCTTTGTGACGTCATTCTGTGCTTTTCTCCGCTCACTGAAGCCGACAAACACCGTTAAACACTCGCTGAGGTCGGTCTCCGAGTCTCTGAGTCTCCGAGTCTCCGAGTCTCCGAGTCTCTCAGGCTCTCAGGCTCTCAGCCTCTCAGGCTCCGTCACCTGCCATCGGTTCCAAACACCAGCCCTGGCCTCGGTCACAGAGCGGCTCTCAGCTCAGAGAGCCGCTCTGTGACTCAGACCTCGCTGTCAAAGTTTGTGGACAATAAAGTTGTCGGTGCGCCACAAAAAGCGTTCGAGCGCGTTGATTGGTTCCGGCGGAGCCAATGGCCGCTCGCGCGCCAAGAGAAGCGTCCGTCAACCCGGAAGTCAAACTGTAAACACGCTCTCGTCTTCATCAAAATGTCGCCACAATATAATGTATAATATAAATATATACAATAATAATTAATAAAAATATATAATATGTATAGTGGACATACAAAACATTACAATTAGTTTAAAATAAAAGGCTTATAAAATACCCCGCCTTTTTAAAGTAAAATTAAGAAGAAATGGAAAGAAATGAAATAAAGTACATTGTGTGCAAAATCAGGAAGAAAAGATGAAATGGGAAACTGAAGCACAGAAATTCATAACATATAACAAACACCATCGTAATAGAGTGCTCAAATCTCTGCTGGAGACTGACATTTTCAATAGTTTGTAAAAAGTCACAGCGAGGATATGGATTTTAATGATGCAGGTACACGTTTTTTGTTCGTTTGGTTTTTTACGTTTCATCTGAATCATTATTTATTTCATTGCTTTGACGCTTTCACAGTAAAAACTTTTAATGATTTTTGCAAAAGGGTCATAAAACATATGACACAAATAGTCTAAAAAATGGTAGTTTTCTGTGTGTCTTTGGTGTGTGTGTGTGTGTGTTCTGGTCTCGACAGGTGCAACAAATTGTGCAGGACTCCGTTTGTCTAAATGCATTTTAAGGTTAATCTGGAGTTAATCAGCTTCAGCTGTCGGAGCAAAGCAAATAAAAAGGCTCCCTCACTCGCTAAGCCACAGAGGAGGGATAATGTATCAGCTGTGGATAATGGAGGGACAAAAAGTTCAACTCTGCTTTATATGCCAGTAAGAGACAATTCATTCATGCACTCTGATGTGACCCGAACACACTGACCTCTGCTGAATCTGTATAATCGACCTCGTGTGAGGATTCAAAGAGAAAATCTTATATTACAATTTATAGGAGCAAAAAATGTTCAATACTGCAGCAATCAGAGCGGAATGTCAATGTCACAGTGTGTGTGTGTGTGTGTGTGTATGTGTGTGTGCGCGCAGCTGGAGTGTGTGATGCACCTGGTGCAGATGGGCTGTGACGTGAACACGCTGACCAGCCGCTTCAGCCAGACACCCACGCACACGGCGGCGTTCGGAGGCCACGCCCACTGCGTGGTGTGGCTGACCCAGGCGGGAGCTGACGTCGACAGGCAGGTCTGTCAGCGGCGCCACCACGCCGTCACCATGTGTTACTGCATCCCCGAGTACTGATACTTTAAAGTAGCATGTTGTGTTGAGATTATCTTTGTATACATATAAGCTGTGTGTGTGTGTGTGTGTGTGTGTGTGTCTCTCACCTCCTCCTGCTGTAATCTGCAGGACCTGGTGGGCGAGGCTCCCATCCACAAGGCTGCCAGGTCAGGTAGTCTGGAGTGCATCCAGGTGCTGCTCATCGCCGGCGCTAAACCACAGTAAGTGTCCCGCTGGCTGACCTCTGACCTCCAGGCCAGCAGCCCAGCACTTTGATGAGTGAGAAATGGCAGCAGCAGAGCGACACCAGGGTCCCCTCACCAAATTCATGTTCTGAAGGTTCTCTAGCAGTCCTGTGTCTCCGTATCATGAGTATGAGAACATTGTGTCCCTCTGTGAGTCTCCACTGTCCACTGTGAGCTGAAAGGAGTGGATGTGAGCGTGTGGGACTTGTGAGGTGGAAGTCTCTGTCCACTCCCCCCGGCTGCAGTGGAGGCTGCTGTCCACCAGCCCCCCACACAACATCAGCCTCCCTGTTAGCCACAGCTAGCTTCAGCTACATGCTAGCAGCTCAAACCACACATATCAAGTTAATAAAGTCAGCAAGCATTGAGAAACGTGCTGCTGCAGCTGCAGAATGTGAAGATGTTGGTGAACGGGAACCTCATTCTGCTTCAATTAGCTACGCTTCAACCACCGCCTTTCTGCCCTCAAAAACACTAGCAACCTCCATCAGCCAGAGCCGCAGCCCCTGGCCAATAGGAGCGGGGAGGGGGCGTGGCCACACACAGCTGACTGACATTTAAAGGTACAGGCACAGAAAACGGCCCCTTCTCAGGAGAGCCCAGAGAGACACTTTTAGACTGGCTGGAATTAAGAACCAGAGCTGGATTTGAGGGAAAAACCTTTAAAATGATGTTTTTGGGCCTCTGGAAACTACATGAAATTGTGTCAAATACCCCAGAGACAGTGACCTTTAAAGTGGAAAAAATACTATATGATATTTTTACAGCAGGAAGGAGATGTCCCCAGTTGCGACATAAAAATGTGTCACTGCTGAAAAAATAAGAATGTTGCTGCTAATCATTGACCATCTGAGGCTCTAATAATAATTATCATTAAATCCTCCTTGAGTTTTTCTATGTTTTTCCATTAAAACACTGTGGAGTTATGTGAACAAACTGCCATTTAGAGGATTAAAATCCCCCCAAATAATTAATATTTCATATGAATATTTCAGGGTGAAGTTGATTGACTCACTCAAGTGGTAAAAAATTGAATAGATGTTATTTTTTACAGCATTTAGCGAGGGAACGATGAAGTACCTTTTCTTTTTCAGGAATTGGTATCTGTTTCTCCATTCTTCGCTCTGCTGCTGCTGCGTGTTCTTCATGTCGTTGTATTTCACAGTATTGATGAAGTTGTAGCTGTTGTTTGACGGGGAACAGGATCGGCTGCAGCTCAACCACCTCGGAGTTAAATTCTCAGTCCGCTCGTTATTTAAGTTGTGAAAAATCCATTCCATCTGCTTTGAGCGCACTGTCAAGATGCCCCTGTTGAATGATTTCCCGCGATGTGAGAAAGCGGTGATCATCCCGCCTCTTAGCTGTGATAAAGTGACGTGTCCTTCGTGGCCTCATAAATGATCCCCAGCATGCTTTGCGGGCCACCGTCTGAGGAGAGAAAAAACACTGCAATCGATGAACAGTTTATTCTTTGATAATTCCGGCTTTGAATGAAATGTATTTTACCCGTCACTTCCAATAATAATAACATTTTGTAATTATTGGTAGTAGTATTAGTCTTATTATTGATTGGTTACCAATGCGAGCTGCCGAGGCTGCAGCGCAGCCTGCGTAGGACGTGTCCTCCCTCACACGTAGACCCTCAGTTGGAAACACGGCCTCTGCAGCAGCGTACAAGTTACGGCAATGCGACGCGGTTGAACTACAAATATGGCCGCCCTCCTACTCTTTGCAAAAATGCCAAAGTGCCAGTGCTGATCATCCGTAGATGACTTTCTAACCTGTTCCCCGTCAAAACTGAGGATGTAAATGTGATGTTTCTAGACAGAAAAATTCAAATGTTAATTTAGTTTGACTTTTAGTTATTTGTTGTGAGAGGGACGACGTCAGCGCTCAGACGTGGAAGCTCGCGTGATCCCGACACGGACCGCCGATGTTGACTTTTTGCTGTTTCGAAAAATGTCTTAATTCCTTGAAATCTGGAACTCGCCCCTCCATAACATTCTGGTTCAGATTTTTTTGAAGGAAGGAAACCACAAAAGTTTTCCACTTGTTCATAAAGATGTGAACCTTTAGGTAACAATTGCATTATCTTAGTTTAATGTCATTTTATGGATGCTTGACCTTCGTAGATAACGTTATTGTTGTATTAATGATATTGTTATAGCTTCTTTTTCTTCCCTTGTGGAGTTAATTTACCCAACGGAGTGTCAGTGAATCCGCCGTGAGTTTTTCACTCTTTGCATTGACGTCTCCAACGTGTGTGTGTGTGTGTGTGTGTGTGTGTGTGTGTGTGTGTGTGTGTGTGTGTGTGTGTGTGTGTGTGTGTGTGTGTGTGTGTGTGTGTGTGTGTGTGTGTGTGTGTGTGTGTGTGTGTGTGTGTGTAGGATTTTAATCTGTCTTTAGAGTCAATGCTGAGTGGAATGCTGTGATGTGCCGAGCGGATGCCGGCACAGACAAACCCTCCTGCACATTCTGATGTTTTGCAGCTATTGAATTTGCACATGATTTTCTGGAGTAGTCCCAGAAAGAGGGAGCAATCCAAATCTCAGAATCTGCCACACGTGCATCACGTGCTCACTATCGCTTCCTACAGCTTCTGCAGCTGGCAGACTGGCGAGGTACTTCCTGCAGTGATTGGTTTCCATGCTAAGAGAGCACTGATGATGATGATGATGATGTCATGTGTAGACCTGCATGCTGTAGCTTCACCACTAACTACTCACACTCAGCTGCTGACTGCTAAGTATCTGTAATGTCACTGTCACACACACACACACACACACACACACACACACACGCACGCACGTGCCCCAGGAGGCGGTGTGGAGATGGCAGCAGCCAGTAGAGGGAGTGGGCAGAGCGGCTGGCAGGTGGCGGGAGAGGAACCACAGTAGCTCAGGAGCTGGATGAAATGAAATGCTTCCTTCAGCAGGTTCATCGCCATGTAGATGAATGATGAGGGATTAACGCTCCGGGTTGGTGACTTCCCACACTGTCCAATCTGGAACAAACACAAAAAACACTTTGAAATAACTAGCAGTCATCTTACCCTCTTACTCGGACGAATCCCACGTTGCACTCTGAATATCTGTGCAGAATCACAAAAACATTGGTTTTACAGCAGTGGCGTGCATAGACTTTTTGAAGGTCACCTACAGCACGTTCTCGCCACTGTAGAGGGCACTTAAACATGTTTCAACCACCCAAGACAGCAATAAAGTGGGTCTTTTTGTTGTTGTAATTCAACCAAAAGGGCAGTTTAGTGTGTTTGGCCCACCAGGAGGCCACTTTAACATGCTGCTTTAGAAGCAAGATGGCTCGTGATTGGCAGCCTGAGGTTGATGAGTTTGTGAGCAGTTACCGCCTCGGGCTAAACGTTAGCACCACTGGGCTAACACATTTTAGCAGAGCAACAAAGTCACCTGATGTCATCGACAAACAGTGTCATCATAGATGCAGCTTCCAACCCGAAGCTGCACTTGAAGGCAAATCAGCAAAGATGCGACCGACTCAAACCCAAAAGAATTGAGGATTTTCTCATTTGTTTAATTATTATGAATTTATGGTTGGTGGAAACAACCCAAGGGTGATCGTCCTAATTGTATTAATCACTATTGATAAAATGGTAAATAAACCCTGGTTAGTTCCTGACAGTGTGATAAAAGCCGTCTGGTCCAAGAAACGCTTCTGATCTAACAAAAGTCTTAATTTGTAGGATTTTGTAGTTTGACTAAAGCCCAGGTGTGTAACCAAGATGACATGGATCTCATTTGACACACACACTCACAAACACACACACACACTGGTGTGTATCCAGTATCTTATTTGTCAGCGCCACAAAGCTCCATTGTTGCCCCCCAGTGATTATTAATGAGTCGCACTGGGTGACACATCCCGTCGTCCCACACACTCACACACACACACACACACCACTTTAGTTTACTGTGATTTAGTCCCAGCCAGAGATGGGTACCCTGGAGCAGCAGATGGTTGGTTGTGCACCACCATCTGGGAAGTCGGCCTCTTGAGCTGTGAAAGTTGAAGGCCAGTCAGCAAACAGTGGCAGTGTCAGGTGATGGCCACTAGAGGGCAGCAAACGCGAGTAGTCCCAAAGGTTTGAGCCGTGAACGCCCCTGAAGAAGATGATTTCTGGTCCATCCTGAACCTGTGTGGAAACATTTCATTTTAGATCAGACTGATCGCACAGACAGCTACATTAACTTGATTAATATCTGTTAATTGGATTTATTTCTTGCATTCACTTTATTGTTAATATCTGCTCAGATTGTGGAATTCCACTGTGATGCTTTTCAGATTGAAATCTCAGCTCACTTTGAAAGGAGCCACACCAAGTCATGTTAGATGTCAAGTGTGAGATCCTAAACACTCCTTACAGCTCGATATTAAAAATAAAGTGAGTGTTGTTGAGTTCTCTGACTAAGTGACAGTTAGTCCAGCTTGGCATAGACTGTGTGTTAGAGCTGAGACCCCCAGAGCCAGAACCGACCCCTCACCCGACCCTCTGCTTCAGTCTAAGGAACGCCAGCGGGCAGACGGCGGCCGACCTGGCCCACACTCACGCCTCGCACGACTGCTTCCGCTTCATCCACGACGCCCAGAAGCACCTGCTGCAGCTGGAGCTCCATGCCGACGGGGCGCAGAGAGCAAACGGCGCCCCCTGTGGTGGTCAGGGTCTGCTCAGCAGGAAGAGGCTGCTGGTCGCCATGGAGAGCGGACGCCTGAAGAAAGCCCGCCAAGGTGAGGAGCTTCACGCCTTCTGTGGACAGAGGCTAGGCAGGGCACGCAGGTGTTAGCAAGACACACATTTATGAGGGTGTGTGTGTGTGTGTTGTAGATGTGTCAGTGCCCCTCTCTGACATGGAGGAGCTTGACAGCATGAGTGTGGAGTCTGCACAGGAGCTCAGCCCAGGTGAGAGCTTTTTCACGTAGGCTAACCCCCAAAACACGGCTAACCCCCTAAACCCAGCTAACCCCCCTAAAACCTGGCTAACCCCCAAATCACGGCCGACCACCAGAACACGGCTAACCCCCCTAACCCCTAAAACC
>CAESWR010001506.1:45000-56308 GCA_903171835.1 Mullus surmuletus | reverse complement strand
AAACGTGACAGAGTGAAGTGTCAGGGTGAAAACGTGACAGAGTGAAGTGTCAGGGTGAAAACACTGACAGAGTGAAGGGTCAGGGTGAAAACGTGACAGAGTGAAGTGTCAGGGTGAAAACGTGTCAGGGTGAAGTGTCAGGGTGAAAACACTGACAGAGTGAAGTGTCAGGGTGAGAACGTGACAGAGTGAAGTGTCAGGGTGAAAACACTGGCAGAGTGAAGTGTCAGGGTGAAAACGTGACAGAGCTGTTTGAGTGTCTTGTTCATGAACGATGGTGTCGGGACTTTTCATCTTGGTGACACTGACACTTTCATTGACGTAAATACTTGCTTTTGAGGAATAAACTATCCATCGTCAGCAAGTGACGCGCTTTTGCAGGTTATCAGCTAGGTTTCTCAGTTTGTACTAATTGTTTGGTGAAATGCATCAGCTGCTGTGTAAATGTTAATAGCGATGTGAGAAATGCACCAAAGCGACTGAGGAAAACGGTAAGGACGTTCCACTCGGCGCCCCCCACTGGACAAGTAATGTATGTCCCAATGACATCAATCTAGATGAGATAGATTAGATAAAACAGGTGGGCAATCATTTTGTCTGAAGGACCACATTGTGTTTGAGATCTTGGTGAAGGGGCCGACAGGTGGTCCGGGAAAATGACCCCCAAAGGAAGATTGGAGGTGAACTAAAAATGGTGCTTGACTGTTGACAGAGAAAAAATATTTTGAAAAGCCCGTAAATTGGTCCAACCAGAGATGGATGATGAAGCTCCATATGATGTTTGGCTCCACCTTCTTGAGAGGACATGTTAGCAAGCTAAGTGAAGGGGGGTCTGACGCTTTTTCAAAGCAATCGAGCTGACAACCTTCTTACTTTGGCTTTTGGAGAAATTATTGTGAAGGCTCTGCAGGCCGGATTAAATAGTTCATCGGGCCGCATGTGGCCCCCGAGCCTTAGTTTGCCCACCTCTGAGATCAAACTTGAGCCGTACAAAAATTCAAAACAGAGATGAAAGGCATAGAAAAGCAGAAGGAATAAAACACAACACCACATGAGAAGTCAAACATTTAAATACTAAGGTGTGCAGGTCAGTAACACACTGATACTGACCGTTATAATTGCTTTCTAATTGAATAAATGGATTTAATGAGTCAGTCTTCTCTTCATGCCTCGTTCTCTCTGTCCTGATTTCAATGTTCAATCTGGGGGATTAGATGATAAACCGAAAATGTGTCATGTTAGATTGGTCAACTATGTGTTTTCATTTGAAATGTGGTTGGAATCATGTTGTCTCTTCACACCACAGAGTGCTGAGGATGGTCTTGGCAGGACAACAGGGGTCCTGAGGATCCTTTAAGCTGGGGACGTCATTGGGCAGTGGACCAAAGAAAGCAAGGCGTACTCACAGTGTGCTGAATAACTATCACTTATCCTGTTCCGCTTGATTGAAACACTTAATAGCATTGTGTGGAGAGCAGTGCAGACTGAGGCGAGTCGTACGTAACAGAGGAAATGAAGACAGAACCTGCTTTGATTCAGGAATCAGTGGTCAATTGAATCCATTTATGTTGGTTGAAATGCATCGATTTCTTTATGTATCGAGGAGCCCCATGAGCAGCAGTGTTGTGTGAAACCATGAGGTTGTGTTTGAGGATGGCAGTCTCTCTTTGGATAAACCCACATAAGAGATCAAATTAAACTTTCCTCCACCGCTGAATTAGCTTTGAGATTCTCTCCTTTCATAGAAGAGATCATTGATAGAGAGCCTGAAAAGTGGCGTCACCTCCAACAGTCCATCCTCAGCTCCTTTGTTTCGTGCGGGGATTCATTCAACCGCACAGTCGTTCGATTGGTCACCAGGAGCAAAATCCTCTCCTCCATCAGCAAAGATTTTCTTGGTTGCATGGATTTATTCTCCTGAGCAACTCAAGAGAATAATCTCTTTTCAAATGTCCGTCTGCGCTCTGTGGTTTTTCTGGTGTTCCCGTGCGAGCGCCTCGCTCAGTCCAACTGGTGTGATCCGACATCATGGAAACCAGAGCCAAAGAATCTTGAAAAACAACAACGAAAACCCCACTAGTTTAAGAAGTTAGAAAATCATTTTGTGAATAAAAATAAGAATACAGATAGATAGATAGATAGATAGAAACCTTATTGGACATTTATTGGGTCCCTTTGGACAGGTGCCGTCAGGAAAATGAAAGTTGTAGCAGCTATAGTACAATAATACAATTATTGTCGGCTGAATAACAGTTTTACCTCCTTTTATTGTCTCCTGGGTCTTATATCGGATTGTTTTATTTCTACCTACTTTACTACTATCTTATTTAAATTTGCTTTAATTTGTGTACTTGTTTAATGTTACGCACTGTGTGATTTTTTTTATCTGTGAATTGTGCTGTATAATCAATGTTTACTTACTAACGTAAAAAAGAGATAGAAAAACGAAGTAATAAGTAAAAAACAGAAGTAATAAACTCAACACAAGTAGTCAAGGATTTAAATAGTAAGTTGTTAAGTTATATACATAAACACGAGACAATTCTATTTGTTATGAATTGCCATAATTATAAACCCATGTACATGAGTCAAATAGAATAATAAAGAAAATAAAAATAAATTATTAAATTATTATTAAAAAATAAAAAAAAATTAAAATTAAAAAAGTAAATTATTAAATATTAAAAAAATATATATAAAACGGAAAGGACAAAAGATAGATGAGTAAATAAATAAATGATTATTTTTTTCCGTGGGGGACGGGGGACGTAATGCTCTTTTCCCTCCTGATTGTGCCTATTTCCTCTCCTCCGCGCCTTCCTTCCGGTCCCCGCTCCGGCCGCCACACCGGTGTTACGGTGAGTCCAGTTCCAGTGTCAGACGCTGCGATCCATTCCAGCGGGGTGTTGTTGCTACGCCGCGGTGCATTGTGGGTCGCGGACTGACGGCGAAGTCAAGATGGCTGCGAACCTCGGGCAGAGGAGAGAGCCTGCAGCAGGAAGCCCGTGAATGAAGTTTTTAACCGCCCATCGCCCGCCGCCGCCCGCCGCCTCGCACCCCCGGAGCCCCCCGGAGCCCCCCGGAGCCCCCCGGACCGCCCCGGACCGCCGCAGCAGCGCCGACAACGGAGCTTAGAGTCGCGTATGAATCCCGACGAGAAGGAGGACTGTGAGTGTGCGCCACCACAGGCCGAGGCCGAGGCCAGCCCCGCGGGAGGACGACGGAGGTAGGCGGGGAGCCGGGGGGGCCGGGGGGGAGCCGGGGAGCCGGGGGGACGGGGGGCCGCGGGGCCGGGGGGACGGGCCGCGGAGACACCCGGAGCCGCACCGCCATTTACCAGCCGCGCCGCTCCGCGTGTCCGCCCGCTGCTCCCGCGGGGCGGAGGGCGCGGGGGGGGCGGGCGGGAGAGAGGGAGAGGGAGAGAGACATAGACACAGAGAGGGAGAGAGAGGCGCACATTTCCCCCGGAGAGTAACAGAGGAGGAGGAAGGGAGGAGGGAAGGAAGGAAGGGAGGAAGGGAGGAAGGGAGGCCGGCGGGCGAGCTAGCCTGCTAAGTCAGCGCCCGGACGTGCTGCTCCCGGACTCTCCTCCGGTCCGGTCCGGTCCGCTCCCTCCTGCGTGATTGGCTCGCTAAAGGCGCAGTCCGTGTAGTTGTGGCTCCTCCGCTGCACCGGCTCTGCTGAGGCTCGTGTTTCCCACCGCTCATTTCCACCGTGAACGCAGCGTGCAGCCCTGGAGGTGAGACCATCATAATGGTCGTGGTGGAGGCTGACCCCAGGTCTGTCACTGTGTTCCTCTGTCAGTGCAGCACGTCGTGACCTCTGCTGTGTGTGTGTGTGTGTGTGTGTGTGTGTGTGTGTTCCTTCAGAGAATACGAGGAGCCTGAAATAGAGAACCCAGAAGCAAGCCGAATGTAAGTCCCACGCACGGCATCCCTCCACACACACACACTAATGCAACTAGCAGCTTCCACACACACACCGAGTAACCGGACCATGAACCAAAACAAAGCCCACTGCCGGTTAGGTCAGCCCACCCTTTCTGTTTAATCCACTCTTTGGTTTGGTCTTCTTGCCGTCGTGTCCGTTCACGTATCAGTAAAACATCTCTGCTGAAAGTGTTTTGTGAAAAGATTCTGTGAACTTTTGGTGATGATGTGAAAGTTCTTGTCTGCCGCTCGGTGTGACCCATCGTGGAGCAGATTTAAATAGCTCTATGACATGAGCGTGTGCATCGGGGGAGTTGCTCCCACCTTCCAACACTGTGGATGCAGCGTCGGCACTAATTGGCGAGTAAATTGGACTCACACAGCACTCATAACCTTTTGTCCCCGCTGGCCCCCCGACGCAGGAAGCGAGCAGCCGCCAAACATCTGATAGAGCGCTACTACCACCAGTTAACCGAGGGCTGTGGGAATGAGTCGTGCGCCAACTCATGGTGCGCCTCGTCGGCGGGCTTCAGCCGCATGGACAACAACACGGCGGCGGTCAAAGCCCTGGAGCTCTACAAGGTCAACGCCAAGCTGTGCGACCCCCACCCCTCCAAGAAGGGCACGGCCTCCGCCTACCTGGAGAGCAGCGCACACGGCAACGCGGCCTGCGCCAACCGCAAGATCAACCACAAAGACGTCCACTCCGTGCGCGACAATTTCAAAGGTGAGCGGCGGGTGAACGGATTCCTCTCTGTTTGGTGTGATCCGATTTAGAGGTCGACTTGGAACTAATAGTCACACTGATAACTGCAGAAACATTGACTGCACATGTTGTCTCGCCAGCCTTCCCATGATGCTTCACTGCAGTTAAAAAATGCATAGACCAACAATTAACAAGGAGGAGTTTGTTCATTCTTCCCCCTTTTGAAGACCTTGAAGTGACTTTGGTTCTCCTCAGATGTCAGTTTTCGCCAAAGTCTAGAGCCACTTTTCATATTTTTTGGGAGGGAAGCCGTAAAATATCAGATGTTTTGCAGGGCCGGGCGACCCTGGAAAGTTTTGTGACTTTCTGAGCACGTTCAGCCCAAGGAATAAATAATGATAATGATAATAATAAAGTAGCGACTTGGAACACAGCAGGCCCTCGCCTGCATGCATGGAGGCGCCTCGGGCCCCAGATATTTGAAACAGGTCATGAAAAAAAGGGATCTCAAAGTAATTTCAATGGAGAATTGGCTGTAATTCCAAAGAGTCAATGAATTTAGCTATTTGGCAGATGGTGATTTGGCAATTCACTTTGGAGGGCTGGAAAATCATAAATGACAATTATTCAACAGAGTTGTTCAATTTCCCTGTGTAGTATTTTCCTGTTTTAAGATCAAGATCTCCTTTATTGTCATTGTATTAAAAATACACAGAGATTTCCGTGTGCTTCTCATGTATGACGTGCTTAAAAAGACATTCAGACCTTAAATAAATAGTATGGAAGATAATGAAAATATCTAAAAGATAAAGTAGCGATGTGTGCATATGGCGTGTTATTGTCCATTTAGGGTGCGTATTGCAGTGGGGAGGAAACTGTACCGTTTTCTTTAAAAGAAATAACTTCAAACAGTATATTCAAGTCTGTAGATGAAATACAAATAAGCCATTTTATATGATATGCCTTCTGCGGGCAGGAGGTCTCACTCTGACGGGATTGTCGTTGGAAAACCAAATAGGAGTTCATGTGTGAAATCTTTTCTGTGTCTGACTCATTGTCTTGTCCGCCGTGTTTCTCTGCCTAGATGTGAGTTACCTGACGGAGGAGAAAGTGTACGAGATCTTGGACATCTGTGGCGAGAAGGAGGACTACTCGCCCCTGATCCGAGTGATCGGCCGGGTGTTCTCCAGCGCCGAGGGCCTGGTGCAGAGCTTCCGCAGGTCCAAACCTCACACCAAGGAGGAGCTCAAGTCCCTCCAAGGTAAGGACGAGGACAAGGACGAGGACGAGAAGGAGGCGGCGGCCGCTTGCTCGGCCGTGGCCATGGAGGAGGACTCGCCCGCCTCTTCCTCCTGCTCCTCCTCGCGGCTGGGAGAGGGCTCCTCAGGGGACAACGATGTCCAAAAGTTGGCTCCCGACGAAGTGTCGGTGGACGTTGAGGCCGTGCGGCGGGTCTACGAGCGCCTGCTGTCCAACGAGAAGATAGAGGCCGCCTTCCTGAACGCACTGGTCTACCTCTCGCCCAACGTGGAGTGCGACCTGACATACCACAACGTCTACTCCCGAGACCCCAACTACCTGAACCTGTTTGTCATCGTCATGGAGAACAGCAACCTCCACAGCCCAGAGTACCTGGAGATCGCCCTGCCGCAGTTCTGCAAGGCCATGAGCAAGCTGCCACTGGCCGCCCAGGCCAAGCTGGCGCGGCTCTGGTCGCACTACAGCGCCGAGCAGATCCGCCGCATGATGGAGACCTTCCAGCAGCTCATCACCTACAAGGTCATCAGCAACGAGTTCAACAGCCGCAACCTGGTCAACGACGACGACGCGGTGGTGGCGTCCACCAAGTGTTTGAAGATCGTCTACTATGCAAACGTGCTGGGCGGAGACCTGGACATGGAGCATAACGAGGAGGAGGACGAGGAGCCCATCCCGGAGTCCAGCGAGCTCACCCTGCAGGAGCTGCTGGGCGAGGAGCGGCGCAACAAGAAGGGCCCGCGGGTCGACCCGCTGGAGACGGAACTGGGCATCCGCACCAACGACTGCCGGCGGCCGCTCATCCCCTTTGAGGAGTTTGTCAACGAGCCTCTCAACGAGGTGCTGGAGATGGACAAGGACTACACCTTCTTTAAGGTGGAGACGGAAAACAAGTTCTCCTTCATGACGTGTCCCTTCATCCTCAACGCCGTCACCAAGAACCTGGGCCTCTACTACGACAACCGCATCCGCATGTACAGTGAGCGGCGCATCACGGTGCTCTACAGCCTGGTGCAGGGCCAGCAGCTCAACCCCTACCTCAGGCTGAAGGTGCGCAGAGACCACATCATCGACGACGCTCTGGTCCGGGTACGTGTCTCTCCACATGTGACGAGCCAAACGAGTCGTTCCGCCCACTAATCCCGCGGCTCCTGTGTCTCTGCAGCTGGAAATGATTGCGATGGAGAACCCTGCCGACTTGAAGAAGCAGCTGTACGTGGAGTTTGAAGGAGAGCAAGGTGTGGACGAGGGAGGCGTTTCCAAAGAGTTTTTCCAGCTAGTGGTTGAGGAGATCTTCAACCCCGACATTGGTAAGAGTCTGTTTCCCAGGTCAACTTTGTCCACACTGGTTTTGGATCTAGAAATTAAATGTCCGCTCTGGTTCATCTCCCTTCACCCGCCAGCTTTTGACACCATCGATGTAGTATCACCTCGTATAAAGATCTCTCCTTGTACTTTGTCCCGTCTATCAGCAGTAGATCAATCGCAGCTGCAGCTTCTTTTTCACTTTAAGGAGTTGCCAGTCGGGGTCACGCAGGGGTTGCGTTAACCCAATAGTTTCCGTCATTGACGGGGGGGTTTTTAAACGGTGACGGAAAAATCTGAAGGCCAAATGTCATTTGGACAGACTGCAATTCACAACCCTGGCCGCTTGGTGGCGAGTGAACACATTAGTTAGCTGTTGTCTCTCTTGATGCATGACCTAGTTGGCTTCACTCTTGAGAAAAGTTTCTTCAAAAAGCCCAATAACGATGATGGTGTTGATAAAAGAGGGACTGAAGCAGTGGAAGATGAAGGACAAAAACGACTAATGCATCATGTTGTTCACTTGGATATAGAATCGTCAGACACACACACACACACACACACACACACACACACACACATACACAAACACACCATGACTCAGCAAAACAAAACAAGCTTCAGCATCACCCAGAACTTAAGCAACTTAAACAAAATAAAAGCAAAAGAAAAGTAGCTAAAGCGCCATGGCTCCATGGATGGGATGGGACCAGACCAATCCACTGGTTTTGGCCAGAATGGTCCCGTACCAACACTGGTAATCTCCTGGTTTGGACGATGTTCTGGGCGTGGTGTGGTCTAACCGGCTTCCTGTCCACCTCCAGGCATGTTCACGTACGACGAACGCACCAAGCTGTTCTGGTTCAATGCCTCGTCCTTTGAGAACGAGGGACAGTACACGCTGATCGGCATCGTGCTGGGCCTGGCCATCTACAACAACTGCATCCTGGACGTCCACTTCCCAATGGTGGTCTACAGGAAGCTGATGGGCAAGAAAGGAACCTTCAGAGACCTGGCCGACGCCAACCCGGTGAGAACCACAACCTTCTGGACACGTGTGCTGCTGGTCCTTCTTCTACTCTGTGATTCTCAACTTTAAAGAAGAATAGTAGAGTATAAGAAGAAGAACCTACTATTTTATGAGTCTTATACTACTCTGTGGTTCTCTAATTAAAATGTTCTACCTGTCCTTCTACGCTGTGGTTCTTCATTTGAAACCACAAAGTAGAAGAAGAACCAGCAGAACATCTACTATGCTGTGTTTCTCAAATTGAGATGTTCTGCTGGTTCTTCTTCTTCTTCTTTGCGGTTCTCAAAATAAAACCTCAGAGTAGAAGAAGAACTAGTCTGTGGTGCCCAAATTCAGATGTTCTGCGGGTTCTTCTACTCCGTGTTTTCAATTTAAAACCTTGATTCTTTTTCTTTTCTTTTTTTTTTACCAGGTTCTGCACCAGAGTTTGAAGGAGCTGCTGGAGTACGAGGGCAGCGTGGAGGAGGACATGATGATCACCTTCCAGATCTCTCAGACAGACCTGTTTGGGAACCCGCTCATGTACGACTTAAGGGAAAACGGAGACAAGATTCCGGTTACAAACGAGAACAGGAAGGTGAGATGATCAGAACCTACATCTTCACCCTGGAGCAGGAGCACAGCTCAGGGTTCCACGGCCCCTGAACCGTGCTGTGAAGGTGGAGGAGATCAGTCTAGAGAAGGTAACAGTTGTTGTGTTTGCGGCGGCAGGAGTTCGTGGCTCAGTACGCCGAGTACATGCTGAACAAGAGCGTGGAGAAGCAGTTCAAGGCCTTCAGGAGAGGGTTCCACATGGTCACCAACGAGTCGCCGCTAAAGTACCTGTTCAGGCCAGAGGAGATCGAGCTCCTCATCTGTGGAAGCAGGGTCAGGTTCCTCTCTGAACCAGCAGTATCGACCTTCAGCCTCCTTCAGGTCGCTGATCTTCTGCCTTTGCTTCATCCTGCAGAACCTTGATTTCCTCGCACTTGAAGAAACGACAGAATACGACGGCGGCTACAACAGAGATTCTCGAATCATCAAGTAAGAATGCATCTCTCACACCCATACAATCACATAAATAACTCCCACAATGCTTTGCAAACTCATCACGAGCAGACGGATCCTAGTGTTCCATCAAATTGCATTTTCCCACCAACGTTTACCTGCGCTCATATTCTGGTTAATACGGCAGATGAAAGGAGGGTTGTTGGGGTTTGCAGTCATCAGAGCGTCATTGTCATCACACCCGAACCATGTCTGATTCAACACACACACACACACACACACACACACACACACACACACACACACACACACACACACACACACTCTCTCTCTCTCTCTCTCTTAACCATGGGGGGGACGTCCTTGTCCGTGTCTGCAGGGAGTTTTGGGAGACGTTGCACTCGTTTGGTGAGGAGCAGAAGCGCCTCTTCCTGCAGTTCACCACTGGCACCGACCGAGCGCCCGTGGGTGGGCTGGGCAAGCTGAAGATGATCATTGCCAAGAACGGCCCCGACACCGACAGGTGAGCCACGCTAGCTGACCTTAGCCGGGCTGCTGTTAGAACAGTCCATACTGGGGTTCAGGTCCATATTGCGGTTAGTGAAACATTGTGAATGTGGCGTTTCCATGGTGAGCAAACAGGGTTGTTCCTGTCTCCATGGTGATTGTAATCAATGGTGATATGGCGATCAAAGCAGCCACGCAGGGAGAAGGTCTGCTACAAACCCTGCTTGGCGTAACTTTGCGCTCCCCTTTTTGTGGATCTGTCTATCCCGCTACTTTCTAGCGTCTCCAAATGCCAGGATGTTTGTGTCCTTCATCACACTGATGAAGTGATTGGTTTCCTCCTCACTCCAAAAGTGTGGCGTGGTGTTGCTCTCACCTTTGGCCATGTTTACAAGGAGGTCCTGGACTCCAAAGACCAAGATTCCTTGCTGATAGAACATGTTCTTTTTGATGAGGATGTCCCGATAGGCAGGTACATGATCAAATATATGCCTTAGAAAAGGAGGAACCCAGGGGGACTATTCAGGTTTTATTATTGGTGTTTACATGTCCACGCGCAACCAGGTCATTGCTAATATTCCGCTGTGAAAAGGCTGATTGACTGCATGAAAACATACAGCCACACATGCTTTGAAAAAAAAAAAAAAAAAACAATAATGGAAAATAACAGCTATTTATTTCCGTTGATATTTTCCACTTAATTCTGCATGGACACACTCACCAGCTCGCCTGTATGCCCGATATGTGGCAAGATATTAGCATGTAATACAGTAATTTGGAACAAAAATGCAGCATTTGCTCTAA
Source organism: Mullus surmuletus (assembly GCA_903171835.1). Classification (NCBI taxonomy): domain Eukaryota; kingdom Metazoa; phylum Chordata; class Actinopteri; order Syngnathiformes; family Mullidae; genus Mullus; species Mullus surmuletus. The sequence goes on along the minus strand of CAESWR010001506.1, from coordinate 45,783 downwards.
AGTACGGCACTCGAAACTAACAGAAAAGAGTGATACTTTTGTGGAAATAGGGTTTGCCGCTCCAGATCAGCTACTTTGAATGCAGTATTTAAAAACAGGCAGCTTCACATCAGTGGTTTAGCTCTAAGCTGAGTCACCTGCTGGTCTACAGTTCTCCATTCCCCCAGTAGGTGGCAGCAGCAGTTCTCAGCCATGCTCAGCAAGTCCACCTGCTCTGACACATAAGGGCAGTTTTACTGATCCTGCAAATTACTTTAAATGTAATGGTGTTATGGGGCTGCTACAGAATAACTCAAGTTCATGAGAAACATCTCACTTAAATGTCACAAACCATAAAAAACACTTTACTTTTGGAGGAGCCTCATGGACCAGCACCTCATTCACCATCTGAGCTGCGACGTCAGAGCAGCAAACTATTTATTAGATGTATGCTGTGTCCCAAATCGCATACTTCCATACTGCATACTCAAGATTTTCAAATTGAGTATACTGAGCATACTATGTACTCATTGACTGAGTGCGTGAATTTCGAGTGTGCAGTGCTGTCCCAAATCTCATCCTGCCGTGCAGCGCACTCACCCGAAATGGCCTCGCGATGTCAACTTCTTCTACGCTGGTTTGCGACCGGCTTGCAGCGCTGACGTTCATAATCGCACCTTTTGCCAGCGCTTGTTCATCGACTTTTGAGTGAATATTCAGGAGCATTCAGCATTCCAGTAGTTTGACTGATAGGACTGTTGTTCCAGCTGTTACATCGTGAATATTGAAGCATCAGTGATTGAT
>CAESWR010001505.1:11696-24334 GCA_903171835.1 Mullus surmuletus | reverse complement strand
GATTGTCCACCTCTTTTGAAGTGGAGTTGTAATCTTCCCCCTGAGTATGTAATAGTAATAGATGGGTCTCTGCTCTCCTCCACCTGCACGTTATTGTGAACAAATATGCATGTGATACATTGTGGAGAACTGACCCAATCTAACTTATTTTCACAGCTGACAAGTGGTCCCATCTTACAGTAAAACATCGCTTTAACTGTGAACTGCAGGGAAAAAATTCTCTGGGCTTCAAATGGTCCTTCAAATGGTTCGAATGGACCTTCATAGTCACCATCACAGTCACAGCTGACTGGCAGTTTGCTCCAGTATGTACTGGACTTTGATGCGCTAACATAGAGGAATATGGGAATTCCACAGTTAGCTCCAGATGCTTTTGACTCCTTTTGGTTCCAACCCACTGATAATTTTCCCTAAAGAGCATATACTATTGCTCTGAGGTGGAATCACTTGTAGCTCACAAAAATAAGCTGTTCGTCGGTCCAGTCACAGCACCATATCACTTGCATCTCTGTTTGCAGTAAGGCATTGATAAAGAATACTGCAGGCAAGCAGAAAGCTATTCTAGATATTATGCAAAAAGAGCATAAGGACCTCATCCAAACCCACTTATATCACAGATCATGTTTAAAGGAGATGTTGAATTTTTATTTCGCATTAAAAAAAGAATAGATAAAATGTGCAAGGGATGACATCATGACATCCTGGGTGCTGACTGTAGTCAAACAGCCTCTGTGCTCCTCTCTTGTTCTCTGTTTTGGTAGCTGGCTCGGTTGCAGGTGCGTGTTGCTTATTTGAGTGCATGTGAACCCCCTCCCTCAAATAAATGGACCCTCCCAGCATCCCTGCATATATAATCACAAGCAAGTGTGAGCCTTGAGCAAAAGCTGCCAAAGACAGGACAGTAGCCCAGCATTCACGGAGACTTTCTGAGAATCATTTGCCAGATGAAGTCCTCTTAAAGAGATGCAGAGGATCAGCAACATCAGGCGAGTCATTGGCATTAACATGAGGCTAAAAAGGGCCTTAAGCGAGTGGAGAGGTGTGGCCCAGTTAAGGCACATTTTCCCCTTTGTTTATGTCTGACGTGCTGGTGCTCACTTACGACATCTAGTGGTAAAGTATTGTCAAGCCCCTTTAGCCCCATTTTCAGGATGTTCATGATTTTATTACTCACAAGGAGAAGGTGCTGGAGGTTCGGAAAAATAAGAGACAAGATAAGTGTCAACAAGCAATAACAATAATTTCTGTATTCATTCCAAAAGATGAAATGAGTTCTAAGTATTTGTTAAAAAAAGAAAACATTCATGCATTTTTGTACCTCCTCTTTTTTGTATGTTTAGTAGCAAAATAATTGCATACAAGAATTAAATACATCATTAATTTACACAAAATCAGGTTGAGGCCAAAACGTTTGATCAACACCATCCTACCTTTGTTCATCCACTTAGCAAACATTTTCTTTATCCACACAGAAAGGTGTTCCTGCACATCATGAGTAAAGATCGTGTAAAGAAAAATACACATGATTAGTATTTCTTATTGAAGACATTAAGTCATAGAATTAATGTAAGAGTAAAATGTGAAATGTAAGAAATAGAATTAGCATAGAATCATCATTTTAACTTGACATTAAGCTTGATAAGAAATATCCATACCTTTGCTCTACAGGTGAAGCAGCAGTGTGGAGCCTGAAGTGGGAGCAGCACAGATCTCTCTTTCACTTTTAAGCAAACGGACCATGTGACTTACAAGGAAGAGAGACGAACACAGGAAGGCAAACAACAAATCGTCAGTACGGTAAAACGTTCCTGCCTCATCAGGGTCTGCAGCCTCACACACTCTGTAGTCGTGTTTTCCTTTTGTCCTGATTGTTAACTCAAAACAGATACAAGATGATAAATGCTTCATTCATCCCAGAAGGTGAATGATATTTGATTTTAGCTCTTTCTGTATGGAGATACAAACAAAGGTCTGTGTTAGCATAGGCTCGATCAGCTTCATTCTAAAACTGCGGTATAAACTATATGGTCCATGAAGAAGAGCAGATGTTAGTTAGTTTGTAGCAGCAGGTAAGGTGTGTCACATCAAGATAATCTATGTTTAACATTTTTTGGATTCAACAGACTTCTTCATCGTCCTTTTGGCATTTAAATAATGTGTTTTTGTCTCCTGATAGAGAAAGTAAACACTGAACAAAAGATACTCATCAAGAATGTAGTTTTTAAAAATGAAGTCAAGTGACAAATGTGTGAAAACTGCAGAATGCGACAACATTGAAACGTGTAGCTTCCAAGGAGTTTGGTCCTTGTCTTCCCCATAGGAGAGGACATCTGGGAGATCCCTCACACAAAGCTCTCTTTGGGCTTCATTGAGAAACTAGATGGCACCTTGGTGGAACTACACAGACCATGAGGAGGAGCAGATGAGGAAGATCAGATGTTTTCACTCACAGCTAAGGTGTGTCTCATCAAACACCAAACACAACATTCAGATACTCATCAAAAATGAAGCTGGACAAGATTGACATTAGATTTGTGATGCAGGAACTTCAACAAGTCCAGATTGGAACACAAGATCAAGTGATGTGAAAATATGTCTGAAGGCGCCGACAGTGGCAACAAAAGAAAAAACTCAGTACTTGTAGCGACTATTCCGGAACAAAAAGATAAAAAGTCGCCAAGAGGCTGAGGGTATGGAATTGCTGCTTGTCTGATGCGCTGTACCATAAATAAGTTCGCTTAGATCAAAAAATAAGTTTATGGGTTTTATTCAATAAATAGAACAACTTATGGAACGTGCACAAAATTATAGAAAAAATAATCACAGCGATCTAAGGCAAAAAAACAGCGGTCAACAAAAATACGGCCTCCCGTGTGCTAACCCTCTTTCCTTTGTTATCAGCACGCCCGTACATAGGTGATTGTATTACCCAGGTGCCGCCCCTATCCCTCTGACCTCATTACTGTGATCGCAAAAATAAACAGAAAATATTAGCAAAATATAACCACCAAAACTAACCCAAAATATAAACACAATATTACCATTCACAATTAATGAGAATAAACTCATTCATGGCTCCAACAGTACTAGTGATTATTAATAATAAATAATAATAATGAATTTTATTTGTAGAAAGCTTTTCTTAAAACTCAAAGACACTTTACAGGGTAGGAATTTTAAAAACAGTTAAATAAATAAGTAAAACAAACAAATAAAAGAACAAAATGAAACATAGCACAATAAAACAAACTAATAAAAGAACACAGTGAGACATGGTACAATAAAACAAAGTAATAAAAGAACACAGTGAGGCACAACAGAAACGTAGTAAAAGAAAGTAACGGAGATGGGTTTTTAGGGATTGAAGGCTATTGTAAACAGGTGAGTCTTGAGCTGGGATTTGAAGGTGTGGAGGTCCAGATAGTTATGGAGGTGGATGGGAAGGGAGTTCCGGAGGGAGGGGGCGGCAATGGAGAAAGCTCTGTCTCCCTAGGTCCGGTGTTTTGTCTGGTGTGGTGGGGAGAGAAGGTTGCCATGGGAGGAGCGGAGGTTGCGGGAGGGGTTATGGTGGTGCAGTGGGGCAGTGAGGTAGGGGGGGGCCTTGTGGTGGAGAGCCTTCTGGGTGAGGAGGAGCACTTTGTAGTGGATGCGGTGATGGACCGGGAGCCAAAGGAGGTTTTGGAGGATGGGGTGATGTGGTGGAGGGATGGGGTCCGGGGGAGCAGGCGGGCGGCGGAGTTCTGGATGTGCTGGAGTTTGTGGATGAATTTGGAAGGGGAGCCGTAGAGGATGCAGCAGGGAAGGGGAGTGATGGGCGGAGACGGGCTATGTTTTTGAAGTGGAAAAATGCGGTCCTTGTGATATGGCTGATGTGATGTTGGAAGCTGAGGTTGGGATCGAGGAATCCTCCGAGGTTGCCGGCGGTAGGAGAGGGGAGCAGGGTGGAGTCATCAATAGTGAGGCGGAAACGGTTGGCTGGGCTGGTGAGGTGTTTTGGTCCGACGATGAGCATGACCGATTTATTGCAGTTCAGCTGTAGGAAGATTGCATGCATCCAGGTTTTGAGGTCGGTGAGGCAGTGGCTGAGGGTGGAGTGGGTAGCGCTGGTGATGGAATTGGTGGAGATAAAAAACTGCACGTCGTTGGCATAACAGTGGCAGTGGAGACCGTGTCGGCGGATGATGTGACCGAGGGGGAGCAGGTAGATGGAGAAGAGGAGGGGTCCAAGGACTGAGCCCTGGGGGACACCATGGAGCAGAGGGATAATGAGGGAGGAGCAGTTGTTGATGCTGATGAATTGTTGTCTGTTGGAGAGGTAGGAGGAGAGCCAGGACAGAGCAGTGCCGGTTATTTTGAGGGTGGTTTCAAGGCGGGAGAGAAGGATGCTGTGGCTGATGGTGTCAAAGGCTGCTGTGAGGTCAAGGAGGATGAGTATGTTGAGCTTGCCGGCGTCTGCGGAGAGGAGGAGGTCGTTAGTGATTTTGATTAGGGCCGTTTCAGTGCTGTGGTGTCGACGGAAGCCTGATTGGAGTGGTTCATAAAGTTTATGGGAGGTGGTTTTTGATCTGGGTGGCGACGGCACGTTCCAGGATTTTGGTTCCAGGAAGGGGAGGTTGGAGATGGGTCGGAAGTTGTTTATGTCGTCCGGGTTGAGACCGGGTTTTTTTAGGATGGGAGTGATGGAAGCCAGTTTGAGAGGTTGGGGGACGGAGCCAGAGCTGAGGGAGGAGTTGATTATTGCTATGATGAGAGGAGAGATTGTTGGGAGGCAGTACTTGACAAACTTTGATGGGATGGGGTCGAGGGTGCAGGTGGATGTTTTCATGCCAGCCATGAGAAGAGGCAGGAAGGCGGATGACACGGGCAAGAACTGGGATAGTGGCTAGATGAAGGTGGAGGGGGGTGCTTCGGGGTCAGGGGAGGGGGCTGGAGAGGGTGGGGAGGTAGCTGTGGATGTTGTTGATTTTATCTTGGAAGTGGGACAGGAAGGCGTTGCACTTGGTGGTGGTGAAGGAGCCAGAGATATTGTCTGTGGGTTTGAGCAGCTTGTTGATGGTGGAGGGTTTTGGGGTTGGAGGACCCGGAGTGGATGAGGTTGGAGAGGTAGGTGGACTGGGCTTTATTAAGGGCGTCTTTGTAGAGGTGATCGGAGAGGGCTTGGTGGTGGACTCTCAGGTCGTTTTTTTGGTGTAGCCTTTCAAGCTGGCGTTTACGGGCTTTGAGGTGTCGGAGGTCAGGGGTGAACCAGGGAGCAGAGTGAGTAAAGGAAACGGTTCTGGTTTTGATGGGGGCCAGCTGGTCGAGACAGGAGGAGAGTGTGTGGTTGTAGTAGCTAACGAGGTCGGCAGGGTTGTCTGATGGGAGTGGGGGGGAGGCAGTCATTCTGGTGGTGAGAGCTGCGGAGAAAGCGGAAGGGGAGATGGATTTGAGGTTCCTTAAGGTTATTTTGCGTTTGAGTTTGGGGGTGGGGGTGGGAGTGTTGATGTCCAGGGTTTTTGCCAGGTGGTCAGAGATGCGGAGGTCGGAGCTGGAGAGCTGGTTGAGGGTGAGACCAGTGGAGCAGATGAGGTCCAGGATATGGCCGTGGGTGTGAGTGGGGAAGTTGACGTGTTGGGTGAAGTTGAGGCAGTGCAGGAGGTCCAGGAGATCGGCGGCGGGTTTGCAGGCTGTGTCGTCGACGTGGATGTTGAAATCACCCAGCAGGAGAACAGAGGGGGAGATGGCACAGAGGAGGGTGAGGAGGTCAGAGTGGAAGGTGGGGTCTGGCTTAGGGGGGAGGTAGATGACTGCGGTGACTAATGGGGTGGGACCAGACAGTTTAAATGCGATGTGCTCAAATGATTGAGCAGGTGGGGTGGAGATGAGTGAGGTTTTAATGTCCTTTCTGTGGATAACTGCTACGCCTCCTCCTCTCCCCTCGGGGCGAGCTTTGTCCATGTAGGTGAATCTGGGTGGTGTGGTCTGCTTGAGGGTGAAATAGTCTGAGGGTTTGTGCCAGGTTTTGGTGATGCAGAGGAAGTCCAGTTTGTTGTCGGTGATGAATTTGTTTAGGATGAGGCTTTTATTGATGAGTAAGCGGGTGTTGAGGAGGGCTAGTTTCAGGTTGGGGAGCTGTGAGGTGGGTAATGAGGAGCGGGGAAGGGGACGGAGATGGGACAGGTTCACATGTTGTTTGTGGTGGTGGCGTTGGAAAGAAGGGGTGCGATGAGACCAGCGGGAGCATATGGGGAAAGTCACAGATGGTGACGGCCCGGCCACGGACCAGATGGTGCTGTGTCCAGCAGGCAGAGGTGGTGTCGTGGAGGGTTCCTGTGGCGGGCAGTGGGGGGCACTGTGTTCCTGAGGTGGGTTGTTGATCAGGGGGCGAGACGTAGCAGGTGGAACAGATGTAAACAGTGCTAGTCAGCTGGTGTGGATGGAGTGTTGGATGTTAGCAGAGAGAATGGAGTTGCCCAGTCTGTTTGGGTGTAATCCGTCCCCTGCGAAGAGTGACGATCACATCCAGAACAAGTTAAAGTTGTCAGCAAAGTGCATGTCATAGGTGCCGCAGAGCGATTGCAGCCAGGAGCTCAAGCTAAGGAGGCGGCTGAAGCGTTCTACGCTCTGCGTCACAGTCGGTAGCGGTCCGCTAACAAAGACAGTTTTTCTACTGCACTTGAGGGTTCGGAGAAGAGTTCTCAAATCGTTTTTGGTCTTTCTGGAGTGTGGATGAGCCGTGTCGTTGGTGCCAATGTGGACGATGATGCAGTGAATGGAGGGAGGAAGTGCCTGGAGGAGAGAGCGGAAAGTTTTGCTGTGATGTCAGCGACTGTAGCGTGTGTGATGTGGCATTGAAGGGATACTGCGAGTGATGCTCTCGCCAACGATCAAGGTGGTGGGGGCGAACAGCGGTGGCAGTGGATCTACATCATCGATAACTGTATTTCAGTATTGTTTTTTGTATTCCATGGAGTGCGTTGTCATTCTTTTGGCAGTTTAGAAAACCTTTCTGTACAGTTTCATGGAAGAGAACATCAACACAGAGCACAACTTTAGGACACCCTGGGTACGTATTTCTGCCTCCACCAGTTGAGTAATCAGCTTTCCGTGTGTGATGCATGAGCACAAGAATGACATCTCTGTCAGCAAGGAGATCTGAAAAGACAAGACAAGAATGTGATACAAAGATTGGATCTGCTGTGGAGAGGAAGTTCACTGTCAGATTATTGTCAACAACAATAAAGATATTGAAAGGAGGTTTAGGTGGCTCTAAGTGTGGCTCTCTATATTGCGCCTATTCTGAATATGAGATATCTCACTCAGCGCCGTAGTATCGGGGAAAGGAGATGACAGTTCTAAGGGCCCACAGCCGCCAGTAGCCTCTACATTAATACATTATTATGTATAGACTTAACTTATACATATCCATACTAATGAATCAGAGCTAAAACAAAGCTACAAAGTCACTCAATATTTTAATTGTAATGATTTCAATAACCCCCTTGGCTGCTTCTTAAAAAAATGGTTTGGTCCACCATTTGTTCTTCTTCATTGGAATTAATTGACAGCAGGACAGTCCCCAGTGCTAATGCTTAATGTAAATCAATTAACCAATTTAAGAATTCATAGGAATGTAGGAAAGGGGAACAGATCTGATATGGAAAAAATATAAATTTTCTAAAAACAGATGACTACCACGAAAGACCTTAAGAACTTCATGACTTTTTTCAGTGGAATAAAGTGTGACAACCTCCCGATGTTTGCTCATCTCTCAAATGTTTCCCAACTCCTGATAAATTCTGTAATTGATTGCACACGGATCCCCTTCACTTCATGCACTTGTGGTAGTTTTCTCTGACTCACACTCACCTTCAGATGGAGTGAGTGAAAGGGAAAAACAAAATAATACATGAACAGATAAATTGGCCTTTTTCCATGAGGGGGAAATATTGATCACAATAAAACAAACAATTTTTTATTTTTTATCATTTGGGAGGAGAAACAGAGTCTATTGATACAATATGATACATGAATAGATGAATTAAGCAGGTATGCAATATTGATCACATTGTGACACACACAAACACACACAATATTTGATCACATTAAAACAAGGCTTGTCAAAAAGTGAGATCAGTCAGCTGCTGAATACGTATTGAAATACGTTGGAAACCCACAAGTCTTGCTTTTCACTGCTAAAATCTTCTCCATCTGTCACCTGATGGGAGATGCTCAGGTGATGGTTTTACAGACAGTAACTGCTCCCGACTAGTAATTACAGCTGATTTCATTGGACAAACACCATCATTGTCATTTGTTTCACGTACATTTGACACAATCTCCTGACTGAGATTGTTCTTTGTTCTTCTTCTGAGAGATCTCTTCATCCTCTGAGACCTGTGTCAGAAAACCAAATTTAAAATTCAAAAAGCACAAGCACCAAAAAGTGACACATTGCATTTGTTAAAAATAGAAAGAAAAATACTCCACACGATGTGACTGAAATGTATTTAATCCACCAGCATTTGTGGATGAAATCTCTTAATTGGTAATCTGACATTTTCAGGGACAAACAATTTAAAAGCAAAACAATTCCTCATCATGCTATACTGTTGATGTCAGTTTTATTTCCACAGTCACCCATTTATAAATGTGTGTGTTTGTGTTTTTGTGTGTGTGCGCGCGTCCGTGTGTGCAAAGCAAACAGTTTCCATTCACCTTTCTTAGTTGTGACAACTTAATTTGAAATTACATTGAATCAACAAACTATATTACTTTGGGCAAATTAGCTTTTCCTTTTCAGTCAAACATTCTATTAAGTACTGCTTACGTAATGACTGTTCGCCTAAAGGCAAGTTTTTAAGTTGATAACTGATAAAAATTAAGTTACTCCAACTGGCTTTAGCATAGTATTATAAGACACTTTTATTTTCTGTCTAGTTAATTACATTAATAATGCACACAACTTTTTAAGTAGCAACTATATAAAAAAATATGTTGCTCCAAGAGCAAAAGACAGTTCTACCACTATTTTTGCAATTAACTTTTTTATTATTTTGAAATACACTTGAGCATTGCAAAAAGGAAAAAGAAACTAAGAAAACAAACTCAAATTTCAACTGCTCCTCAGTGACAGCAGCATTATGTGATTCCTTATGTGTTATGTATTCCTTAAACACCTTAAATAAGTGTAACCACCTCAAAATTGCTGTCTCCATAGATACATAACAGTAGCCATGGAAAAGTGTTATGGCAAGAGACTAACTCCAAGTGATGAAAAGGTACAAAGCAACACAAGAATAATCGTCACAGGTAAATCCACATCATTCATTTCAAAAACACACACATCAAAATATTCTCTTTGGGCTAAAATATGGACATATTTCTTTAAACAAGACCTTTGTTCTGTCCACTGTCACAATAAGATTGAACAGCATAACATTGACTAACCTGACAGAGAAACATTTTAAATGTTTGGTTGTTTCTTCGGTTGCATAAAAACCAATGTCACCTGAAGAAAATGTGACATTGTTCTGAAATAGACGGATCTGAGATATTTACAAAATAGTGTTTTTCAGACCCATGACTTTAGCATCTCAGCCCATCCAGGTCAAGGAACAACTTTTGAAAAACTTCAAAAGTGTATTTAAGTTTCTTGCAGTAGCTGATGTTGAGGGCATAAATTATGCCCATCAACAAGGCACAGGACCTTGGAATATCCCTCTCAAACAAACATTTGGTTCCTTCCAAGACTATTGTTGTCATCCAGTGATCCGATTCAGGGGTAGACCTGTCTCCAACGATGGCAAGGCAATTTTCATCACGTGACTTTCAAAGCTGGTCTCGAACTCTTCATTGTCCTTGTAAAGCAAAAAAAAAAAAAAGTGAATTATTGTCCTCCATATTTTTCTTAATGCTTTTCAGGTTGCATAAAATAACTGAACCAGTAAACAGTTATTACATCATTACAGTCACATGGCTATTACAATCACATGACTAAAATCTCTCTCTCCAGATTTTAAACAGGCAGACAAAATAAAATAAATAGTTTGCTTACCTCTTTGATTCTTCTCACAGAAACATCAAACCCCAATTGCCCTTGGTAGAACGACACAGCGGTATATGTGAATGAACGAAGAAAAAAAAAGAATTGTGGCTTGTGACAGTGGAGTAACATTAGCATGTAGCTGGCGGTCAAACAGTTAAACAGCAATCACATGACTAAAATATCTTTCTCCATATTCTAAACACGCAAACAAAATAAAAGAAATAGTCTGCTTACTTCTTTGATTCCCCTCACAAAAACATCAAACCACAATTTGCCCTCAGAATCACATGAGCATGTATCTGGCAGCTGCATTGTTAAATGAGCTAAGTTTGAATAATACTTTCCCCAACAGCTCTGTCTTGCTGGGCACATATGCTACTATCTGAATGAAAGTTACTGAAACAAATGTAAACCCATTACTTCAGTAGAACTATTAGAAATACATTTTACTCACCATGAAATGTTGCTTTTATCAAGGTTGTTCAGCCTCCTAACACACCGTCTTACTCAGAACTAGTCCAGGCAGGTTGTGTGGGGAGGAGAGGGAACTTAAAATTGTAAAGTTGATGTTCAGAAAAAAGTTATCAAGCCAAATTTTTAAGTTAGAACAACTTGAATTGCAAAAAATGCACCAAATTTAAGTTTCAATGATATATAGAATTAATTTGATGTAATTACCAACATAATGATTTGATCACAACTTAAAAAATAAAGGTTTATCTAAATTAACTAATAACATTTTTTAACTTGCATCCATGTATTAAATCAATTGATGTTAACAGATGCTCTATTTTAAGGTGAGAAAAATACAGAAATAATTAAGAACTTGCAGGGTTCCAGATCAATCATTAATTGATTATGATCAAAAATGACCTCTGTTAATGATAGCCTATAATAATTTGCATAAGGAAACCAATTAAGATTAGGGTTCTATAATCATAGCTCACACATAGATTTAAACGACATGAGGTGTTAAATGTGCCAAAACGTGTGTTTAGATCTTTTTTGGTGATTTGATGGGCCAGACACAGGGTGTTGTGTTATTCTACAATAACACTTGAATACATAATTTAATTACTCCACTTCACGTCACTCTATGTTTTGTGTTGCACATTTATGCATTGTCATTATTTCAAGTATGTAAACCACTCGGGCAACCTAAAATGCGCTATATCAGTGGTTCACAACCTTTTTCCAGTTATTCCAACCCCTGTAAAACATTTTTGATTGAAAAAAAGGGTGTAAAACACTGTCAGTGTGTGATTTATTAAACTGATTTATTAAACTTTGTAACTGTGCACTTTAACTGTGCAACCTTGCATTCTTTTTGGAAATACAAATATGAAAAAATAACTAAAGACTTCTCAAAAAAAGGAATAATTAACTTGGTTATAAATAAAGATGTGTGCACATAAAAATAATAATCAACTTAAAATGTCCTCTTTTAGGTTAATAATAAAGATCTGTTTTAAACTCAATAATTAAACAAAAAAAATCACTGTGCACTTTAACTGTGCAACATTGCATGCTTTTTGGAAATAAAAATGTTTTAAAAAACCTGACGCAATAACTTAGATATAAATAAAGATGTGTGCACATAAAGATAATCATCAACTTAAGCCTTTTTTTTTTTAGGATAATGAAATTGCATACTAGCCTGAATATAAAATGATATTTTATTGACATATTTATTAAATAATATTTCAAAGGACTTTTGATTGATACTATTTTTAAATATATATATTTGTTTTAAATCTCAGGTACACCCTGGAGTGCCTTCAAGTACCCCCAGGGCTACGCGTACCCCCATCTGGGAACCACTGTGCTATATAAACAAAGCTGAAGTTGAAGGTAAGTCTTCATTGTATTGGAATCTAAACTAACCAAAAAATCCACCTTGTTAAACTATTTAAATGAACAACACAGCTTAAAGATTTTTTTGATTTGGAGAACTTTACCACATTCCAATCTGGTTTTATAGAGCAGCACATTGATGCTACTGCTGATCTACAGTTTTTAAATGATGTGAATGAAACATTAGATTCTAAAAGGCAGTGTGTAGCCCTTTGATATCTCAAATGAAGCCTCTGTCTGGTTTGCCAAGTGTCCAGCCAAAAGAATGCAGTGTGCTCAGTTAGCTTTTACAGTCCTAAGACCCATCTTACTTTCTATTTATATCAACACTTGTCAAATTTGTCATACCATTTGTATGGTGATGACAATGATTTGTTGCTGTTTTTTCGGTCAATAACAGAGGTGCTCTGATTTCAGTGTTGTACAGGCGTGTCTGCATACACTGAAATTGGCCTTAAATGCTGAAAAAGACAAATCTGTGGCATTTTATAACACGTATAAGTGAGCTTCCAGAGAATATCCCATCAATCTTACCTACCCTAAATAGATGGATTGAGCTTGTTTCTTGCTATGAGTACCTGGGGTTTCTTTTAGAACACAAGCATCTCCCTCAGAGCTCGGAAACTACATGCACCCACAGTCTTTCTCCTAGTTCATGGAGATGAACTGTAGCTGAGTGCTTCCATCAAAATGTCTCCAGTCCTTGAATACAGTGCACCACTGTGCCTTGAGGTTTGTGACTTGGAGTCAGCTACCT
>CAESWR010001505.1:0-10805 GCA_903171835.1 Mullus surmuletus | reverse complement strand
AATAGGTTTCAGAGGATCGATTATGGGTGGTTTTTGAATTTCAGGTGAACTATCACTTTAAGAGTAAATGTGTGTGTGTGTGTGTGTGTGTGTGTGTGTAAAATTTTAACTTTTGTGCACATTTTGCTGATGGTGTCAGGAGGGGGAGATACATATTTACACATTTGCATACTAAATTATTTTAACTCATCTGGAGGCAACACAAAACATTTTCTGAAAACCTCGAGATGATGTGAGTTCTTACCCAGACTGTTGGCCACCTCTCTGATCTCCTTCATCTTCTGCAAAACTGACTCCTTGATCTCTGAAGAGTTGGCAGAATGGACGCACACTAAAGCATGAACTTTGTCGCCTGGAGAGGGTGACGGGTTGTAGCCAGGCTGGGCTTGAGACAGTGCAGATGCAGGATCAAACTGGGAAATGATGTGACAATGTAAATTAAAGACCAGTAACCATAAACAGAGGGTTGCAGCTGTCAGCCCCTCCAGGGTTTTAGAGTTTGGTTCTGAAAGAAGACCAGCACATTCCACTCCAAAAAAGTTGTGGAACTCTGGGCGGAGTGGAGTCTACAACATTGTTCATATCATAATTTGCAGTTCTACCTCGTAGCCATCATTGACGTGTCCCATCATGGCCAGTTTGATGTCCTCCACTCTGACTCCGTTCCCAGACCCGTCCTCCAGACCCATGAGGTCGTTGAAGACAATGGGGTAGAAGTTCCCCTTTGTTTCTTTCCTGATTCTGTGAGTTTCGTACTGAAAAGATATAAAATGTAGGATTTATTACAACAATGTAATGCATTTCAGTGTTTGCTGTTTGAAGAAAAAACACTGTGGATCAAAACTATCCTGTTGGAAAATCTTAACCTAGAATATTCTTTTTTTGTCCAAATGCAAGCCTATAAATTGAAAGACTCGGTCAATTGATTGTCAGGTCTCAGTGGCTTTTGCTGATTTTCGTGTTTCCGACTTTGTTCGTTTTTGGATTTCGGCTAACCTAATGTCTCTGTACATCTGGCTGCTTTTGGACTGATCCTTTGTTGCCAAGTCGGACTGAATAAACGGCTTTTTACTTTGTACAAGTAAATACATTCAGAATCAAACTAATGGTAAATTAAGATAAAGAGCAAGACAGGGCTGGAAGTAGTTCACAAAAATGATGGGACAGAAAGTCAAAAACACTTGAAAACAACAATAAAATCAAAACACAATAAATGAAAATCAATGAAAACTCAATGAAAATGACCGTAATCATCCAAAATTAATCATTAATCAATAACAACACTAAAAATCAATCAATCAAATTAACGTAATTGAAACTATTTTTATCAATGAAATCTAGTCAAAAACTATTCAATCACTACTGATTAATCAATTAATAAACATGTCTTAATTATATTTCCTAAACCTAAACACAGTATTCTCTAAAACACAATATAAAAGAGGAGAGAAGAGAAAAGAGAAAACTATGAGTATCACGCCCCTACGTGTGTGTAATGCTACATATGGGTAAGTGTTAACTGTAGCAAAATATGTATGCAAAGTGTTCAGGGATACCAACAACGGTCTTCTTCCATGAAATCTTCAATTTCACACACTCCGGGCTCAGAGATCAGTACAAGGGAGATCAGCACAATCGCATCATCCTGTGATAACTGCTAATGGGGCGGTGGTGGAGAAAATTTGTCATTAATGGCTGTCGTGATACATTTTAAATAGAAGTGTCTGATGCATGGTGTGCAGCAACAACCACATAAGGTCAAAAACAGTCACTGCCCCAAGTAGTGAAAGAAACACAGATGCGAACAGAGGTTTCCATTTTGCACATCGACGTGTATTATGTTATGAACAATTAGCTAAAGCAGTAATCCTTCTCTCTTCCCCAGTTATTTTTACGTCCTTGTAGCTCAAGTAGTACCACTCTTGAGCGAGCTTATGACCTTTATCCTATGGGGAAGCACAACTCAATGCAATGAGCACAGCCATAAATTTAGAAGCACAGAGATACATTTGCAAAAATAAGCCAAACGTAAGATATGTGATAATTATATTATTTATATATATTTTTTTTTTTTTCATTTTATGGTGCTCGTAGGGCCGGAGGGGGATAAGTCAGACAACCCCACAGCGTCTTGTAGTAGTGCTTCTATCCCTGGCGACAGGGAAGCGTCTACAGCCCCCCTTTTCTGATTTAATCTCAAAAATGACTGTGAGGCTTGAGTGTTATTTTGATCCAGCTTTAACTGTGAGGGATGCCTCTACCACCACTAAATTGGCCCCAAAAATGATAAATGTCAAAATGATCAATATGGTCATAGCTGTGCGGTTATTATAGCCTAATGTACATGATGGAGTCTTTCTATAAGTCATTGTCAGTCTGAATGGCTCCATGGTCGGGCGGCAGGGTTTTTCAGGTCAACCCGTACCTTGGTCAAAGTCCTGTCATCGGGGTCAGAGGTCCTGGTCATGATCCTTGATGAGGATCTCCGTCACCTGTTGAAAAATGCTGATCAAAGTGTTATTTAATTGTCCGATATATTCAGTAATATCCTAATACTTCAGCAACAGTGTCGCAGCCTGTGAGTTCTGTGTGGCTTGTTGCTCGGAGTTAACAGGGAGGGAGGGAGGGAGAGAGGATGTTCGTGTGTGAGCTGTGGCAGATCTTGTTGTTGCTCAGCACGTGTTTCCTCTGGAGAAGTCAAGGTCTCAACTGGTATTTGATGTTTTGGAAACTCAGAGGACTGAATGGAGACTTGAACTTCCCCCAAAAATCAATGACAATCTCTCCAAAACCCGTCTACTGTGTTCCTGCCTCGCTCCAGGTCTGCTACCATAAAATCCAGAAATGTAATGAAGTTGCTGGTTATGGGTCTCTCACTGGGTCCAAACACCCCCTTATTCATGTCTATCGCCCATTTAACAAATCTGCCCATTGCTTTCTTCTCCTCACCTCTCGGCACCTTCCACTGCCATCTTATCTATGTTAAAAATTGCACCGACCCCATGGAGCCGGGTGGACAAGATTTCCACCTTTCCACAACTTCCTCTGACATTCTTATCAGTTCCACACGTGCTATTCAGACCCGATGAATGGCGCAGTACCCAAGTGAGAGGCTTAATCAAGAAGCTTCTACACAGAACCTGTTGTTCTGTGCGCTTGATTATTGAGGGTTTTCCCAGTCTACTCACTTGTTTTAATTCACCAGTTCTGATAGCACCTTATCTATAATCTCCCGGTTAATCTATTCCCGCGCCCCCCTTTACACAACTACCTGAGATCTGTGAAAGTGCCACGGATTTTCGTACAGCCTGCGCTGTCCGATATGCTGACACTCACACAATAAAAATATAATTCAGGTAAGAAACCACCCACATGAAACAACAATAATACAACAGAAAAACAACAGCAATACAACAGTAATACAGCAATCTTATCAATTTCACTAATGAAAAAAAATGTTCCCCAATTTTCTTATTATCCTTTTTTTTTTCCATTTTGGGATCGAAGAGTAATCCTATTCAGACAATTTAACGGTTAGAGTGCCCAATGTGCAGAATTCTTAGATTAAACAGGTTTTCTGCCTCACCTTTTTCTCTGTGGCGCCACTAGAAATTGTCTGATAAAATCGTCCTTCAATCGACTCTGGCGATCCTCACTCCGGACTCAGCCTCGGAGTCAGCCAATCCGGGTCACGCAACAAATTGTTAGGTTCTTTTGTGAGCTGCTCAAGAATCAGTTGGAGAGGATCTCAGTTAAAAAGACAAGGGAGTTTATTCCGGAATCTGGTCATAGGTAAAGCATATGCAGCTCTGGACTCAAGTGACAGGAGCCGTATTGGATCTCAGCCAAAATGAGCACCGATACATGGGAAAACAACATTCTTATAGACAGTTCATGATCTTCCTGGGCTGGTCCTGCCCAGGTGCAGTTATCTGTAACGCACAACCGTGTTTTACTTTGGCCGTTCTATTTTGTCTTGTATAGTAATGACGTATGGAAACACCATGTGTGTGTGTGTTGTCGTTCAGGTGCGTAGCTAAAGAACCGAGGGTCAGAAGACAAAACTGAAAGAGAGAAAGAACCTTCAGTGCGGAAGACAAAGTAATGTGGGGTCACAGTGACCCAGAGTCCCTGACCAGTCCCTGAAGTTCTGTTCAGCAGGCTGGAGAATAAGTCAGATTCTAACAGTGAATGTAAATCAAGAACAGCTATGACTTCATGGAATGAACAGAAGTGGTGAGTCTACAAACCTTTTTGGTGTGACTTTTATCTGAGGTGGCTGCACTGACTCCTGCTGGGATGACAATCCTGCCTTGAAGAACACTGATGACAGAGTTGATGAAACTGGACTTTCCAGCACCAACTGGCCCGTAGATCAGAACTCTGAGGTGGGGGACGACCTCAGGCTGATACTCCCGCACATACTGCAGATTTCTCTCATTGTCTCTGTTTACACAAGTATTCATTGAAGTATAAATATAATGTTGGTTTACTGTTTGTGTGATTATGTAGTTGCCATGGTGAATTTGAGGGCATAAGAAAGACTTACTCCCAGGATTCTTTTCTCCATGGACTTGGTGATACTGAGCAGAAAATCAAAGGAATTTAAAAGTTAACATAAATGTTTTGAGAGAGTGAGTTAACTATTCAAAGCTGTCATAAGTTTGTTGAGAGAATTATCAAGGAGTTATTTAAAGAGAAATGTGGTTGTGGCACTGCAACTGCTGCAAAGAATGAAAACAGAGACATTAGTTAGACATTAGTCAAGACATTTTTGTTACAAAACTCAGAATCTATAATAAAGACTATCCTCAAAGGATTGTCCACCTCTTTTGAAGTGGAGTTGTAATCTTCCCCCTGAGTATGTAATAGTAATAGATGGGTCTCTGCTCTCCTCCACCTGCACGTTATTGTGAACAAATATGCATGTGATACATTGTGGAGAACCGACCCAATCTAACTTATTTTCACAGCTGACAAGTGGTCCCATCTTACAGTAAAACATCGCTTTAACTGTGAACTGCAGGGAAAAAATTCTCTGGGCTTCAAATGGTCCTTCAAATGGTTCGAAAGGACCTTCATAGTCACCATCACAGTCACAGCTGACTGGCAGTTTGCTCCAGCATGTACTGGACTTTGATGTGCTAACATAGAGGAATATGGGAATTCCACAGTTAGCTCCAGATGCTTTTGACTCCTTTTGGTTCCAACCCACTGATAATTTTCCCTAAAGAGCATATACTATTGCTCTGAGGTGGAATCACTTGTAGCTCACAAAAATAAGCTGTCAGTTGGTCCAATCACAGCAGCGTATCACCTGCATCTCTGTTTGCAGTAAGGCATTGATACAGAAAACTGGAGGCAAGCAGAAAGCTATTGTGGATATTATGCAAAAAGAGCATAAGGACCTCATGCAAACCCACTTATATCACGGATCATGTTTAAAGGAGATGCAGAATTTTTATTTCGCATTAAAAAGAACATCAAATGTGCAAGGGATTCATGACATCCTTGGTGCTGACTGTAGTCAAGCACCCTCTGTGCTCCTCTCAGATTTAAACAACGTATGGGGTTAAGTGTGCCCAGAGGTGTGATGAGATCTTTTTGGGTAATTTGATGGGCCAGACGTAAGGTGCATCGCCCATCTGAGAGAGGGAGTGATGGCCCACTGTGGGTGTGATCTCAGCCGTCTTCAATTATGACCAATGAAACCAGCTCCTCTCACTCCCATTAAATATGCAATGCTGCAAAGTGACAGTTTGGTTGCTGGCATCCAATCAAAATCCTTAGGTGCAATCGTACCTTTTGACAGCAGGTGGGGGAAGAGTGATGTGTGGGGGGGGGACTTCTACGATAAAGTCCACCTAAACACATCATTTAATTACTCCACTTCATGTCACTATATGTTTTGTGTTGCATATTTATGTATTCTTATTATTTCAATATGTAAACCGCTTGGGCAACCTTAAATGTGCTATATAGACAAAGTTGAAGTTGAAGGTAAGTCTTCATGGTATTGGAATCTAAACTAACCAAAGAATCCACCTTGTTAAACTATTTTAATGAACAAAATGGCTTAAAGATTTTTTGGATTTGGAGAACTTTACCACATTCAAATATGGTTTTAGGGAGCAGCACAGTACTGTTACTGCTAATCTAGAGGTTTTAAATGATGGATACACTGCTTTTCTTCGTCTTTTCTCGAGGTCCTAAAAGGTGTACCACAGGTCACAGTCCTAAGACCCATCTTGCTCTCTATTTATATCAACACTCAAATGTGTCATATAATTTCTATGCTAATGACACTGATTTGTTGCGGTTTTTTTGGTCAATAACAGAGGTGCTCTGATTTCAGTGTAGTACAGGCGTGTCTGCATACACTGAAATTGGCCTTAAATGCTGAAAAAGACAAATCTGTGGCATTTTATAACACGTATAAGTGAGCTTCCAGAGAATATCCCATCAATCTTACCTACCCTAAATAGATGGATTGAGCTTGTTTCTTGCCATGAGTACCTGGGGTTTCTTTTAGATCACAAGCATCTCCCTCAGAGCTCAGAAACTACATGCACCCACAGTCTTTCTCCCCGTGCTTGAGCTACAGATGAACTGTAGCTGAGTGCTTCCATCAAAATGTCTCCAGTCCTTGAATACAGTGCACCACTGTGCCTTGAGGTTTGTGACTTGGAGTCAGCTACCTCCTCACAATGAACTGTATTTGAAAGCAGTGGCTTTTTGTTTCACTTGTTACTCGATCTCAACTCCTGGACCTCAATCCCTAACTGATTTTATTGAGTTTCTGTGTAAATGATTTTTGATGCTAATGCCTTCATGGCCAGGTCACACACGTGGGAAATCTCAAATGTTTTTTTCCTGGTTAAATAAAGGTTAAAAAACTAAAAACAACTGATTCCCAACCATACATGTCCGGGGACACTAGCCTTGCAGTTTGTCCAGAAAGTCGTCTCCAAATTGGATTATATGACTCAGTGCGTCAAGGATCAGTGCGTCAACGTCTGCATCCTGGGAGTTGCCTTTGTTGGTGATCTTAACAGGAAATGTGCAGTTCATTGGAATGCCGAGAACAGAGCTGAAGTCTGACATCTATGATTCAAAGAAAAACCATCTCAGTTGCAGTGAGGGTTATCAGCTGAATTTATCTCTGTAACAAACCTGACATGAACACTTACTTTCTTCCTCAAGTGTTCACTCCTGTAGACATTTTTCAGATCTTTCTCAGTTTCATTACAGGCCTCATCAATTTTGGTGAGGACGGCTACCTGGGGAATTCCTGCCAAAAT
The DNA here is from genome assembly GCA_903171835.1 of Mullus surmuletus. Lineage (NCBI taxonomy): Eukaryota > Metazoa > Chordata > Actinopteri > Syngnathiformes > Mullidae > Mullus > Mullus surmuletus. The sequence continues at coordinate 3,504 of CAESWR010001505.1, read as the reverse complement.
GTAATTTTAGCTTAATTGACGGATGAACCCTCAGAAAATAAAGAAAATTCTCTCCAGGAAAAAACTATAATGGTAAAAGGTTACAGCTGATTTTAGGTTGAAGCCAATTAGAATAATTTTTCTGCAGACTCAAAAGTACACTTTGATAGGGAGTACACATGTATTTAACTGGGGCGAGTGGAACTAAGACATGGTACAGACTTCTGTGGAATAAGGGTTCTATGGTATAAAAAAAGGATATTCACCCTGATGTTGAGACTTAGAGGACTTTGATTTGTATACGACTTTGACTGTGAAATGTGTAAATGGAGCTTCATAGTGATTCACAATAGGTTTCAGAGGATCGATCACATCTGATAATGGGTGGTTTTTGAGTTTCAGGTGAACTCTCACTTTAAGAGTAAATGTGTGTGTGTGTGTGTGTGTGTGTGTGTGTGTGTGTGTGTGTGTGTGTGTGTGTGTGTGTGTGTGTGTGTGTGTGTGTGTGTTTGTGTGCGTGTGTGTGTAAAATTTCAACTTGTGTGCACATTTTGCTGATGGTGTCAGGAGGGGGAGATACAATTATCTAAATTATTTCAACTCATCTGGAGGCAACACAAAACATTTTCTGAAACATCAGTCTGTCTGATGATGTGAGTTCTTACCCAGACTGTTGGCCACCTCTCTGATCTTCTTCATCTTCTGCAAAACTGACTCCTTGATCTCTGCATAGTTGGCAGAATGGACGCATACTAGAACATGAACTTTGTCGCCTGGAGAGGGTGAAGGGTTGTATCCAGGATTGCCGTGAGACAGTGCAGATACAGGATTGAACTGGAAAATGATTTGAAAATATAAATCAAAGACAAGTTACCATTAACAGGGGGTTTAACCTGTCAGCCCCTCCAGGGTTTTAGAGTTTGGTTCTGAGAGAACACCAACACAATCCCAAAATGGAACTGTGGAACTCTGGGCAGAGTGGACAGTATACAACATTGTTCGTATCATAAATTGCAGTTCTACCGTGTAGCCGTCATTGATGTGTCCCATCATGGCCAGTTTGATGTCCTCCACTCTGACTCCGTTCCCAGACCCGTCCTCCAGACCCATGAGGTCGTTGAAGACAATAGGGTAGAAGTTCCCCTTGGTTTCTTTCCTGATTTTGTGAGTTTCGTACTGAAAAGATATAAAATGTAGGATTTATTACAACAATGTAATGCATTTCAGTGTTTGCTGTTTGAAGAAAAAACACTGTGGATCAAAACTACCCTTTTGGAAAGTCTTAACCTAGAATATTCTTTTTTTGTCCAAATGCAAGCCTATAAATTGAAAGACTCGGTCAATTGATTGTCAGGTCTCAGTGGCTTTTACTGCTTTTCGTGTTTCCGACTGATGGTTTTTGGATTTCGGCTCACCTAATGTCTCTGTACATCTGATTGTTTTTGGACTGATGCTTTGTTGCAAACTCAGACTGAATAAACTACTTTTTACTATGTATAAGTAAATACATTCAGAATCAAACTAATGGTAAATTAAGATAAAGAACAAGACAGGGCTGGAAGTAGTTCAAAGAAATGATAGGACAGAAAGTGAATGTAAATCAAGAACAGCTATGACTTCATGGAATGAACAGAAGTGGTGAATCTACAAACCTTTTTGGTGTGACTTTTATCTGAGGTGGTAACACTGACTCCTGCTGGGATGGCAATCCTGCCTTGAAGAACACTGCTAATAGAGTTGATGAAACTGGATTTTCCAGCACCGACTGGCCCGTAGATCAGAACTCTGAGGTGGGGGACGACCCCAGGCTGATACTCCCGCACATACTGCAGATTTCTCTCATTGTCTCTGTTTACACAAGTATTCATTGAAGTATAAATATAATGTTGGTTTACCGTTTGTGTGATTATGTAGTTGCCATGGTGAATTTGAGGGCATAAAAAAGACTTACTCCCAGGATTCTTTTCTCCATGGACTTGGTAATACTGAGCAGAAAATCAAAGGAATTTAAAAGTTAACATAAATGTTTTGAGAGAGTGAATTAACCATTCAAGCTGTCATAAGTTTACTGAGAGAATTATCAAGGAGTTATTTAAAGAGAAATGTGGTTGTGGCACTGCAACTGCTGCAAAGAATGAAAACAGAGACATTAGTTAGACATTAGTCAAGACATTTTTGTTGCAAAACTCAGAATCTATAATAAAGACTATCCTCAAAGGATTGTCCACCTCTTTTGAAGTGGAGTTGTAATCTTCCCCCTGAGTATGTAATAGTAATAGATGGGTCTCTGCTCTCCTCCACCTGCACGTTATTGTGAACAAATATGCATGTGATACATTGTGGAGAACCGACCCAATCTAACTTATTTTCACAGCTGACAAGTGGTCCCATCTTACAGTAAAACATCGCTTTAACTGTGAACTGCAGGGAAAAAATTCTCTGGGTGTCAAATGGTCAGAAAAAAAAACCTTCATAGTCACCATCACAGTCACAGCTGACTGGCGGTTTGCTCCAGCACGTACTGGACTTTGATGCGCTAACATAGAGGAATTTGGGAATTCCACAGTTAGACCCAGAGGCTTTTGACTCCTTTTGGTTCCCACCAGCTCAAGCGCTGATAATTGTAGGTCTAAAGAGCATCTACTATTGCTCTGAGGTGAACTTGCTTGTAGGTCACAAAAATAAGCTGTTCCAATCACAGCACCATATCACTTGCATCTCTGTTTGCATAAACTGAAGGCAAGCAGAAAGCTATTGTAGATATTATGCAAAAAGAGCATAAGGACCTCATGCAAATCCACTTATATCACAGATCATGTTTAAACGAGATGTTGAATTTTTATTTCACATTAAAAAATATAGATAAAATGTGCAAGGGATTCATGACATCCTGGGTGCTGACTGTAGTCAAACAGCCTCTGTGCTCCTCTCTTGTTCTCTGTTTTGGTAGCTGGCTCGGTTGCAGGTGCGTGTTGCTTATTTGAGTGCATGTGAACCCCCTTCCCCCAAATTAATGGACCCTCCCAGCATCCCTGCATATATAATCACAAACAAGTGTGAGCCTTGAGCAAAAGCTGCCAAAGAGAGGACAGTAGCCCAGCATTTGGCGAACAGAGACTTTCTGAGAATCAATTGCCAGACAAAGTCCTCTTAAAGAGATGCAGAGGATCAGCAACATCAGGCGAGTCATTGGCATTAACATGAGGCTAAAAAGGGCCTTAAGCGAGTGGAGAGGTGTGGCCCAGTTAAGGCACATTTTCCCCTTTGTTTATGTCTGACGTGCTGGTGCTCACTTACGACATCTAGTGGTAAAGTATTGTCAAGCCCCTTTAGCCCCATTTTCAGGATGTTCATGATTTTATTACTCACAAGGAGAAGGTGCTGGAGGTTCTGAAAAATAAGAGACAAGATAAGTGTCAACAAGCAATAACAATAATTTCTGTATTCATTCCAAAAGATGAAATGAGTTCTAAGTATTTGTTAAAAAAAGCAAACATTCATCTATTTTTGTACTTCCTCTTTTTT
>CAESWR010001504.1:72929-83984 GCA_903171835.1 Mullus surmuletus | reverse complement strand
TGTTATCTTAAAGCTACCGTGAATGGAAATTAAAGGGTATTCATCATCACAACTGCAATAGAAGTTGTGGCGGTTGGTTGTCATAGACACAAACCCACCACTAGATGGCACAATCTCACACACTGCAGCTTTAACCGTCCTGTTGTGTTCATTCAAATCGACCGATGTACTCGTTTTCTCTCTTAAAAAATGCAGTTAATTTAATCTGTTTGTCATAAGGTTCCGTGAGTTGGTTTACACATGGCTTTGGATTTTTTTCTTTTATCAAATTTTGTGTTTTATTCAATTTGTATACTGCTCTTGGTGACCACACACAAGCATATGCACACACACACACCCTCCCGCAGGAATCTCCATCGCTCATTATTATCATACAGGAGGGTAAATAGGAGGGTTAAAGGGCGACACTATTTCCTTAACAAATTGTTACTGATGTTTTGATGGTTGATGTGATTATATGAATTAATAGCATACAGAGATCACAGCAGAGCCATCAGACCCTCAGCAGATGCGTTCAGGAGTGACCAAGAAGCCATAAAGGAGGTTTGATGAGCAAGAGACTGAAGAAGAGTAAATGTTGGGACGGGTTTCAATGGCTGACGACATGTTTGGGTTCAACCGGGCTTCCAGACGGACACCAAACTCAGCTTCTTCCTTCCCAGTTATGCTGATGTGACTAGCATGAACTTACTGTAACATATAATAAGAATTATTTCTGTTAGAAACTTAGACTTTTTTTCCAGACTTCCTCCCCAGTCGAAGAGCCGTTTCTCACCCGGCCAGAATTCAGATTTGAAGCAAAAAGATTACAAAAAAAAAGAAAAGAAAAAATGGGTCATCAGCCGGCTTTGTGTGGTTTTTCAGCAGAACATGAGGCTGTTTTGACGCTGTCGATGCTCCCCGTGTGTTGCACCAAAGGCAAAGTGAATATGCTATCAGGAAGACGCTTCAGTTACACAAAGTATACACATAAAACAGAACTAGACTTGAAAGAAGGGCGGCTGTTATCTCACATTTAGAACTTGACTTTGAGAGCTCAAAGCTGCCAAATTGTGCTCCACTCTTCATCTTTTTGTCTGTGGTCTTCACTAAAACACACATCTTTGTCCTGAATGTTGTTCTCTTGACTCTATTAAGAGTGTGTGTGCAGCAGCGTGTGTGTGGGAGGCGTAAATTAGGACACATTAATGCCCTAATTGTACAATTAGGGGGAGGAAACGGCGGATGTGGCATTAACGACAGATTTGTGTCCCATAAACGTTGACGTTTTAGTGGAAAACCTGCCCGACTCCTCTGCGATGCTTCATCCATGACTCAACCAGCTCATCAACTCCTCACACGCGCTTCTGCATTTGTAGCTTAACACAAAAGAGAGGGAAACAAATCGTCCTCTTTCATCATCTTACATCACGACAGAGGACGCGTCCATCCGGATTATGTCTTATTCTGTCTTATTAATGTGGCAAAAATAATCGCAAATAGGCGGCAGGATCCTGTCCGGAGATACGGTGATTTGAAACGGATGAAAGGTCGATCACACGACCACACACTGGTTATGTCATCTGCACAGAGGTTTTTCCTTATGAGTTAAAGTTGATATATGCTTTCCACTGGTCCTGTTCCACCTTAGCTTTAGCCTTTAGCTAGTACGGCTCTCCATGCCATAGCCTTAGCCTTAGCCTGAGCCGTACTGGCTTCTAGATTCTCTGTGCCTTAGCGTTAGCCTCCATAGCTAGCGGACCTCTCTGTGCTTTCACTTAAGCCTTAGCAGATCGGTTAGCGTTAGTAGCTAGTACAGCTGTCCATGCTCTAGCTTTAGCCTTAGCACCTGATAGGGCTCTCCATGCTCTAGCACTAGCATTCATAGCTCGTAGACCTTTCCATGCCTTAGCTTTCACCTTAGCAGGAGTCTTGCCCTTAAGATGCTCACAGACTCGAGCGGACTGTGAGCAGAGATGACTCCGCGCGGAATGTGCTTCCCTCGTTGAGTGCACTGCCGTGTAGTAGTTTCCAGGGAAATTTTCGTGAAACGCTACATGCGAAATACCGACCAGGAAAAACATTTTCAATGCTTCTGAATGTCAAGCAGAACGTTTGTTGACCTAATTGGGCGGCTTCGTTTTGCACTCCGGGAGTCACCGCTCACATCAGTGTCACATTTAATGCGGGTCGGTGTGAAAAAATACATGCTGAGCAATGTTTTGTGTGACACCAGAGCGCCAAGCAGAGTCCGCACGGTTGTAAGATGTGGGATTGCGCGTGCAGGCCTTGTGGACGTCTACTTTGAGTCCATGGGTCCAGAGTCCGTTCCGCAGAGTTCATTCCACGTACGTTCTACCCGAGTTTGGGCCTTTGGACTTAATGTGAAGTACAGCTCTCAATGCCTTAGCTTTAGCCTTAACAGCTAGTAGGGTTCTCCATGCCTTAGCTTTAGCCTTAGCGGCTAACACAGCTATCCATGCCATAGCTTTAGCCTTAGCGGCTAATACACTTATGCATGCCATAGCTTTAGCCTTAGCAGCTGGTAGGGTTCTCATTGCATTAGCGTTAGCCTTAACAGCTAGTAGACCTCTCCTTAGCTTTAGCCTTAGCAGCTTGTGAAGGTCTCATTGGCAAAACCAAAGTTTACTCTTGTGCTTCTTCTCAGATCTTTATTTGGCAATGGAATGTGTTGTCTTAGTGGTAATAGACTTTGGAAAGTTAGGGAACGCGGCACTCCGCTTTCCGATGTCGTAGGTTTAAGTCACGCTTCACATTTCACTTGTGTTTGCGTATGCTGGGATGAGCCCAATAGTTTGAAGGATCTAGTTTGAGCCGCGTGCCGCCGCTTTGTTTGACGCAGTAAATTATTTGTATTTAGAGGAAAGAAACCAAACAGACGAACCAAGTCAGGCTTAGAAATCAGAGCCAGCCTGGAAAACCTCTTACACACTCATTATGCATTCACTCATATTTGCACTGCAAATGTAGGAAGTATTTGAGAACGGATGTACTGTGTGTACTTACAGACTCGCTTACTGCATGAATCTGTTAGCGGCAGCGAGATCTGAGCACATCTGCATCCGTTCCATCTGCTCATCTCTGCCTTTATTTATCAGCGAGACCTTCGCTCGGTAATTCACTGCCAGGATTGCCCGGACCAGGAGGGCACACACTTCTTTCTCCAGAGGACGAGCACTTTTACAGACCACTTTTGGTTAAGTGGGTGATAAGAACTTTAAATTAGCTCTTATTGGCGGATATTTAACGAGGACGACGGGTCACTCACTGGCCGCAAACTCTCCGTCAGTTGAATTGTGGGTGATTAATTCACACCCCCACTGCAGGAGGCTGTTTCATAACCAGGTCATGCAGAGTAGCAGTCATTGCACACACACACACGCACGCACACACACACACACACACACGCATACAGGCAGGGTGTACATATCTTGTTATGAAACTTTGAACACCCTCCTGGCATCAGAGAATCATGCCTTTAAACCTCTCTGAGTGAATTAATGAAAGCTGAGTGATTGAGTGTGTGTGTTTATGTAGCGGATCTTCCTGCTGCTGTGAGGACACAAACGTGACTCTCACTAATGTGAATTGTTGCATTATGAGGTGTGAGATTAATGGTGAGGCTCGTTAAATACCCACTTTCCACCAGGATGGTTCCATTCTGGAGTTTGACTTCGTTTCCGGACCCTCAAAACTCTCAAGGCTCAAATTTAAGAGCTAATAACCACTAATTGTGACCAGTAAAGGCTCTTTTTTTAACACCTACAACTCAAACATAAAGCTGCTGCCGCTTATTTAAAATGAAACGATAGTAAATACTTTTTTTCGACTGCAAATCTGTGTGCAAAAAGTTTCTGTATAAAACCACAGAGGGGATCATTTCTGCTGGTTTTGTGTGACGCAGGCTCCACGTATTTGCCTGTTTTTTTGTGATGTGTGAACAGCGTCTCCCTCAGCAGCTGCTCACGACGCTGCGACGCCGCTGTTGAAGTGCACTTATTTAAATGTAAGCATAAGTCGGAGCTTTTGTGCTGCACATAGTTGTTACTCCGGCTCTCCACGTTTCAGTCTAGCAGAATCCGCGTGTCATTTGTTGAATTGTTTCTCAAAATGAAACCATAACTTTCAACAAAATCGTTTCAATATTTGTTTGCAGAGCCACAGTGAAAAAATGGGGAGCATCGTGTTTTTGCAGCTTTTAGATTTTGTGCACAAATAAAAAAAACAATTTGGGCGTTTCATCCAATTTGGATATTTTCACATGCTACAAGTTGCGAGAACCGGAAGGGAACTTTCATGGCAAAACCTTGCAGACAAATAAAATATTTCAATTTTTGACAGCACCGACTCGTTCATAAAAGTTCTCAAAAATCCTGACCTAAAAAGAAAAATCGTTTGGGTTTCACGAAGAAAACAGTATGAAAGTAAAGAAAAGAAAACAGTATGGCATTTATGTATACATCTACTTCTATACATACATGATAAAGACGAGAAGAAGTAACTACTAAACACTAAGTAAGTAGGTGAAAATAAAAAGAAAGAGTGACAAGATGAACAATCACATGACCAGAATAGTTGATTAAATGTACTTTTATGAATTTTACATAGATCTTATTCCCTAAGGAGCTTTGGCAGAAGCCGTAAAATTGTCTAATTCTGACAGCGTCTCTGTAAATGACGTGCTTCATCGACCACTTCTGATGAGTTTCTTTTTTTTAAAGCCAGTATTTAAAGTGGCCCAACATCATTTCTAGCCATAAAGTGATAAATAATCCTCACAGGACTCAAACCCGTCATATGGATTTAAGTGCGGAATCAAACTGTCAAACAGCACTGACACCTCACAAGTTTGTCGCGCCGTTTCTGCTCCGGTGGAGTTTAATTTCCCTCGTAATTCTCCGCCGTACATTCATACAGAAACAACTGGTTTAAAGGTTGCTGGGATCCGCTGACGGAGCCAAAAAAGATGAACCGGTTCTATTTCTGTGAGACTGACTCCTGCAGAGTCTGTAATACTTTTCCGAGTTGTCACGCGGTGAGCCGAGGACACTTCTCCCACCGCTCGGGAAGTCTGACCTCCTTTTCCGACTCCGCTTTTGGCTTCCGCGCTGGGCGGGAGTCATACGGGAGTCGCTGCGCCTTGTTTGTGATTCCGCGGTAGAGTTGTATCGCTAATCTGTGACATCTCGGAGCGCCGTGAAGTGAACAAAAATGGATGTCGCCTGTCGCCACTGAGGCGAGATGCAGCAGAGATACAAAGATGTGCTCTAAATCACTTTCTCCTTCGCAAGTTAGTGTTTTTCTCCAGAGTTTGTCTGACTTTTCGACTTCTGTCAAACGAGGCCATTCACAACATTACAGATTCTGATACCAAGTCCAATTCCAACAAACATGGATCAAAGACAAACCTCTTTAAGTTCCTAAGCAAAAAAACTTTGCATATGACACATATTCTCACATATATTATTTCTTTCCACTTTAAATGATTATCTTTTTAATCAACTCAACTCAAACTCCAATTATTTCCATAAAATGCAATTCAAGGACGATTTAATTATTATTATTAGAGCCTCAGATGGGTCAATGATTAGCAGCAACATGGAATTTGAGGCATTTTAGATTTTTACTGCAGTCGAAATGCCTTGAAAATAAAAGGCGGTCTGAACCAAAAACGTCCCCAGGAACTCTTAAGGGTTTATTTTAGTGCAGACATGTTTGCGTTTGTGGAAAGCATTTACATAAAGACATTTTTCTGAAGAAGTATGTGACTCATGGCAGAGACATGTCTGTACTGTGTGTACAAATACGCCTGCTTGTGACTTCATTACCCATCCATCATCTGCTGTATACCAGTGATCCTGTGCAGTAGCCATAAGATGGGGGCGGGGCTTACTTGGGACGGGTGGCTTGTGTGTCCAATCCTGAACCAGAATCATTCACATGCACCCAGGGTATAGAATTAACTTATTGATCTACCTGCCAATGGCAACATTTAGGAAGGAAAGGAACAACATAAGTGAAGGTTTCAGATACTGTTGAAATAATCAGAGCATTTATTTCCAACACTATATGCACCATTCCCGCAGTGCGTCGCCACATCTTTAATGCTTTAATTTTCCGCTTCGTTGTCTCCTTCTTCTTCTTCTTCTTTGGTTTCCTAACTTTGCTTCCTGCCTATTAACGTTTCTTGTTCTTCTGTCTGACGAATGTCGAATGACGGAGGACAGCGAGGGACTAATTGGGAATTCGAAATGCAAATTCAATTATATACTGTCGCAAAGTCTGCATTTTTCACGAGCCCGCCAATGGCGAGTGACCTAATTATTTTGATCGCCTAAACATATTTTCACACGCATTTGGGTAGCGAGTGTGTCCTCGAGGAAGGCGCGGTGGCGTCTGAACCCCGGACGCCGACGTCCGAGCAAAGCAAACCCGGTAACGAAGGCGCTGATTACTTTGTTTGGTTTGCTGTCAGAGCAGCTAATGGAGCAGCTAATGAGCGAGTCGTCCTGCCTCACTTAGCACGTTTGCTGAGAGTCACATATGTTCAGCTCCGCCGTCGGGGACTTGCAAGGAAATTAGCGATTCATTTCGCCTTGTTTTCTCATGAGTGGGGGAATAAGAAAGCAAATAGCGATTAACATTGATATGCATGAATAATTTTCTTCATGTTCCAGGTAGCGCAACGTGCTTTCACTGGATGCGGGAACTATTTTTTGGGCTTTGGCTTTTTGCTGCCATGAAACTGATTTGCCATGAACTGGCTCAGGACCCTCGATACTTATGTTTGGGGCGGCACTGGACTGCTTAGAGACGGAAAAAATCATGATCAAACCGCATTTCCGCTGAGTGATTAAAAAGCCGAGCCCGCCACCAGCGAGCAAAGTTTTATTTTTGTACGTGACTCCGTGTCATTTAGAGTGTTAGGAGAAAGATAAGCAGAAAAGTCCACAGTGTTTTACCTGCTTGAATCGTGTGTGTCTGTGTGTGTGTGTGTCTGTCTGTGTGTGTGTGTGTGTGTGTGTGTGACCTCTCCTCCAGACGAGATGATGAGCTTATTATGGGGAGACACGAAACCGAGATTAAAGAGCCGATGAGAACGAAGAAAAGAGGAGAGGACGGACGGTGGGAAAAAAAGAGAAGTGCAATGATGACTGAAAGGTGATAGGACGGTGGAAAGAGGAGAAGGTGATGGAGGGATCGTGTTCGGACAAGAGCGGAAAAAAACATTTGGTTATGGAAGGTTATGAAATTAGACAGGAGGGATGGGAGGATAAAAAAAGAAGGGAGGCAGGGAGTTTTCTAAGTGAAGGAATAAAGAAGTGACAGACTGAGAGAGAGATAATGACGCGTAGAGCAGCAGAGAGATTAAAAAACAGTACCATGCTGAGTCTTTTCTTTTTTTTGTAAATGTTGCTTTATTTTATTTCTTTTTTTTTTTTTTTCTGGGAGCTCAGGCTGACAGTTTTGAAGTCTGTGCATGTGGGGGTGGTGACGTGATGGGGGTGTGTGTGGGGGGGGGCAGCAGAGGGAGAGAGAAAGATAGAGAGAGAGAGGATAGGGGGGTGCGCAGCCTCTCCCTTCTTCTCCCTCGCCTCCTCCTCATTCTCCCTGAGTGTCTCACTTCTCCTGTCGCCGCGCTCACCGGGTTTCCCGCAAAGCCGAAGGAATTGCGAGAAAGAAGAGAGAGGAGGAAGAGAAGCAGGACTGAGCAGGTATTTAAAAAAACAAACAAAGAAAAAACAGACAGGGAGACGGGGAGAGAAAGCAAGCGAAACAGCAGGAGGAAGACGAGGGATTCTCTTTGGAGGAAGGCGGGGGGGGGAAGCACAAGAACCACTGCGCCGGAACAATGGGAGGAGAGAGGGAGAGACAGTGAGTGCTGAAAGTTAGCGGGGAGAGAGAAGATTAAAAAGAGAAGAAGAAGAAGAAGAAGCGAGGGTAAACCCCCGGGAACGCACTTTGTCGTCCGCCAGGTGAGGCTCAGTCCGTCCGTGTGCCTGTCCGGCTGTCCGCCCGTCTGTCTGCCAGCATGGACAAAGTGGAGCGGGTGATGAAGATGGTCAAGAGGATGTCCCCGAGGAAGAAGAGGAGGGAGGGAGGAGCGGGGAGAGGTGGAGGAGGAGGAGGAGGAGGAGGACCGGGGGAGCTGGAGAGCCCAGACACCCTGTGCGACGAGCTGTGCCGCTTCAGCCTCTGCATCAGCGGTGAGGGAAAGCACTGCCACGTGTGTGTGTGTGTGTGTGTGTGTGCTTCACTGTGTGTGTGTGTGAAGTTGGGTGTTGCGTGCTGGCGTCACTGTGTGTCTTATTTAACATCAGACTGTGTGTGTTGGTGACGCACATTGTTAGGTACAGAAAATAGAGTTGATATGCAAATCAGCTCAATGTGCCTTCGCATCCAGTCGCCCAGAGACATCTTGGTTCTGAAGTCGCCGGCGGCCATTTTTGGCGTTCGAGTCACTCCCTTGGTCCTGGGAGCGTGCAAGGCCTTCATCTCAGGGGTTCTGACCTCAACCCATGTGCGTTTGACCCCAAATTCCAGCTGGTTTAATTGGTGTGGTACCCAGGTAGCACACCTGTACTGGGATTGACAGACCCTGGCTTGGTCCACTTGAGAAGGTGGTCTTGAGAAGGTTGTCTTAAGAACGCCTCGTCTGACCCTGTGACATCAACAAGTGATGCGAACTAAGGTGGCAGGGGTTCAGAAGGATCATTGCTCCGGGGGGGAGGCTAGATTCTTTTGCCAGGCAGCAGCGTTGTCCACTAACAGAAATATATGTGATAATGCACACTGCCACCACCCACTGCACCCTGGCCTGGAGGTTCTCAGCGGTACGTTTACCAAGTGTCCCAGTGAGTTGTGTGTTTTTCCATTGCACTGGATCTCAATGTACTTGTAGTTTTATTGGCTCAAAATCAACATCAAGTCTTCTACTTATGTCGACCCTTTGGAAAGCATTAGCACATACGCATTAGCATGTCTGTCTTTGCTAGTTTTTGTTTCTTATTGAATCAATGGCTACATTTACATGGAGTCAATATTCAGGTTAAGGTCCATATTCCGGTTACTGAAACATTGAGAATAAGGGAGGGTTATTCCTGTATCCATGGTCATTGTAATCATTTGGGATATCCTGATCAAACAAGCGACGCTCAGAGAACGTCTACCACAAACTCTGCTTGGCATAACTTTTCGCTCCCCTTTTTGTAAATCTGGCTATCCCGTCGCCAAATGCCATGATGTTTGTGTCTTTCATCACACTTATGACGTGATTGGTTTCCTCCTCACTCCAAAAGTGTGGCCTGGTGTTGCTCTCGCCTTTGGCCATGTTTACAAGTAGTTCCTGGACTCCAAAGACCAACATTCGTTGCCCATAGAACATGTGCAGAACGCTAATTCATCTTCCTTTTGCTGGGGAGATCCTGATAGGCGGAGACATGATCAGATATTTGGCTTAGAAAAGGAGGAACCCAGGGGGAATATTTGGGTTATGTATGTTGGTTTGTGTGGTATGGTTTTGGGTTCGTATGAGCATATTCTGGTTATTCAAATGGTTATTAGTGTTTAATCAGGTTATTGCTAATATTCCGGTTAGAAAAGGCATATTTGACTGCATGCAAATGTAGCCATTATGGGAAAACTCTCTATCATTCTATTTACACTCTCACTAACTTTTGTGTCCTTCATACACTCGTTCTAAGGTAACCTTGTCTTATCATCTGATTTCTTTGCTTATCGCGCTTGTTTAAGGGGTCACATTCAGTCTGAACATTATCTGCCTCGCTCGGATCTTAGCAGTTATTTTTAAAAAAGTAAGTAATCGGGTGGAAAACTGGCAGTTATGAGATGTCTGAGCCGTCCTGCAGGGATTCAAAAATAAAAGCTGCCTTTCAGTTTTCCAGTGACGCAGTTTTGTTGTCTCCTCGCCAGCGTTCGCCACGCCGCCTTAATGAGCTAGCGCTGGCGTTTAATTAGCTCTGAATTTGTGGTTTGCGAGGCACCTCATGTTCTTCAAAGGCTTTTTTTCCCCCACTGTGATTCACAAAAAAAAAATGCACCCCTTCACCCGCCCCCCTCCCCAAAAAATTGTGGAGAGGCGGTTGGTTTATTTTTTAACGGGCTTTGATCATCCGCAGGCAGCCCGGCGCGATGTGGAGTGCAGGACGGATGTAGGGACGGATGGAGTAGTGTAAGCGTGCCTGTTTTCCTCTCGCCCTCTCGTACGTCCTTTCATCAAACAATGCGTCTAATCGCTCAGCAGAAACACTTCAAAGGGCATCAAACGGGCGTCGGGGAGCCAAAACATGGCGCTGCAGGCGAGCGGGGGGGGAAAGGTCACTTTGAAAACAAGAGGGAACCCGACGGCAAAGAGTGAGGGGCCCCGGATCCCGCGGTGACGTTGGACGTTTTATCTGTAGATCCAGAGCCGCCCGACCGAACGGCTTCAACAAAACACACGTCCTGTCGACTCGCGGCTTCATATCAGCAGATCTGAGCAGAACAAAGCCAGGGATGGTGATCACAGCGGGCCCCCTCCCCCCCCACCCGCTGCTGGTTTCCCTCCAAATTCTGGTTTGACTTCACCCAGATGATGCGTGATTGCTCTCAAACAAGAGAATTTCACAGTTGGAGATCGATGAATTTGAGATGTTAGAGCGGAGAGCGCCCCAAACCTGCAAAAATCTGCCAATTAAAAGAAAAAACGGCATTAAGTTTGTGATTTCTGACAGTGCAAAGCTGTGATTTATAACATCACAAGGCGAGCTTGAGTTATAATTTGCTCCCTTTTTGTTATTTTCTTCTGTCAAGAGCCAATTCAAAATGAGCAGCAGCCACCTGCATTAATCCAGGGACCGAGAGAGGGGCGGCAAAGCGGGGAAAAAAAAGGGACAATAAAAAGCCTTTTTGTGGTTTCTGGCATCGGTAAAATTACACATTTCCACGGCGGTTTGATGTGGATATTGAACATGACGCGGAATCACAAAGAAAATTGGCAGCTTCAGCACAAAGGAAGTTAAATGTGGCTTTTCCTTGTCTGTTTTTTCAGTCGAA
>CAESWR010001504.1:31248-46826 GCA_903171835.1 Mullus surmuletus | reverse complement strand
GCGACAAAGACAGAGAGTGTGAAGGAATGAGGAAGACAGAGAGGTGGAGGTGACTCCTTAAATGTCAGGTGACAATGATGACAGAGAAAGAAGAGAGTTGGAAACAAAAAAAAAAACAGCTTAACACTTAAACACAAATACACAAATGAGTACAATTACTGCAATTAGCATCCACTTGTTACACTGCATCTATATATTAATTTATTCATTCAATTGCTGCCGTTTCTGAGAACGTTTTGTTTTCTAGCAGCAATGATAGAATATCATGCTGCATATCTCTACATATCTCTCTCTGAACACAGCTAGTCAGTTGGCTCCGCCCACCATGTTCAAAGTTTTTTTTGCTAAAGGGAGAACTATGAAGTATTTGAAGTATGTGAAGTCTGAGTTTTCTGCAGATAAAAGTCATGGTGATGATGATGATGAGTTGCAACACGTATCGGCGGCATCAGTGTTGCATGTGATTGACGTTCCTATGGTTACCAGGGTTTGTTACATAACAAGAAGCTACAGTGCTTTTAGTTCTGTGTGTGTGTGTGCATGTGTGTTTGAGTGTGTGTGTGTCACTCTTTGCCAGCGAGCTTGTTTTTGTCTCTGTTTCTGATGTGTCCGATGGCACCCTCTAAGGGAGTGCACTGGAACCTTTCGCGTCACCTAAAAACAAATTCAGTATCTCACCGCGTGCACACACACACACACACACACACGCCCGTAGTAGACACCACATTGGTTGTAGCCATGTTGGCTGCGTCTTAGGCTGCTAGTGCGACAGGTTTTTCCAAAATGTGACTGCCAGGAGGTCTTTCTCTAAGTGGATCATAATCCGTGTGCTCAGAGCCCTGACCAAGATGGTGGCTGGTTGCAGCAACCACATGTATACATCTGTTCTCTCTCACATCCGGCCCTCGGGACAATTGTATCCAGCCCGCATGTTAATATTTTATATCTATCAGAATTAGCCCGCAGATAATTTCAGTGTGCACCACTGATACTACAATCCCAGACTGCATTGCAATAGCGGGTTTTTTTGGCATCATGAAGGCTCGCCTGCGTGCAACTTTATTGACAAATTCATTGGAGTTTCATGATCACCATGTCTGGTTGAATCATAAGCTAACACCAAGCTCCAAAACACAGCTAACCCCCAGAACAAACGAGAGGGCTAAACACAGACTGTCATACTTAGATAGATTCCATCCTGGTTGGCCCGCGATTTGGAATGGGTTCTTAATTTTGGCCCCCTGTCTGATTGAGTTTGACACCGCTGTTGTAGGCGGTTCCCAGTGTCTCACTTCCACTCACTTTCCACTCAATTAGCTATAATTCCATGTACAATATTGGGGTTAAAGTCCATATTCAAGTTGCTGAAACATTGGGAATAAGCCGTTTCCATGTGTGAGCAAACAGGGTTGTTCCTGTCTCCATGGTGACTGTAATCAATGGTGATATGGCGATCAAAGCAGCCACGCACGGAGAAGGTCTGCTACAAACCCTGCTTGGCGTAACTTTGCGCTCCCCTTTTTGTGGCTCTGTCTCTCCCGCTACTTTCTAGCATCTCCAAATGCCAGGATGTTTGTGTCTTTCATCACACTGATGAAGTGATTGGTTTCCTCCTCACTCCAAAAGTGTGGCGTGGTGTTGCTCTCGCCTTTGGCCATGTTTACAAGGAGTTCCTGGACTCCAAAGACCAAGATTCCTTGCCAATAGAACATGAACACAGCACTAATTCATCTTCCTTTTAATGGGGAGATCCTGATAGGAGGAGACATCAGCAAATATTCACCTTAGAAAAGGATTAACCCAGGGGGAATAGTCGGGTTTTAAAAACCGGAATATGCGCATATTCCAGTTAATCAATCGTGTTATTGGTGTTTTCATGGCTCCACGTAACTGAGTTATTGCTAATATTCCAGTTAGAAAAGGTTTATTTGACTGCATGTAAATGTAGCTTGTGATTCCTCACGCCACTAGCGGTGGAGCTCACGTTACCGCCTCATCAGTTTTTAGTTTGAGAGCTAACGTATGACTCCTCCATACCTCGTCTGTGGCCTTGACGTTAGCACTTTTTCACCTCTGCCATGTTTTATTCCCACACCAGTTGGAAAATCCTTCACAGAATCGACCAGGAATCAGATCAATTTCGTGAATCGGAAACTCGGAGTGATGAAAAACAAGTTCCATAGTGCATTTCCTCTTCCTCTTTGTGGATTTCAATGAATGCAGGGGGTCGGAAAGCTAAAGCACCCACGATGCATCTGGCCTGAAAGTGTTAAAAAGTCTTCCCCGTCCTCGTCAGAGAGAATCTGTGATTCTGCTCGACCACCTGATGAAGGTTTGATTTAATAAATATTTCAGATGTGAGTGAGAGTGTGCAGACACTCTTTCTCTCTCTCTCCCTCTCTTTTTACTCGTTTTTTCATTTCAGAAAGAAGGATGGTGAGTAAAGAGAGAGAGAGGAAGGAAGTAACAGAGAGGAAGAACAAAACAAAACACGGAGGAGGAATACAGTGTGAGTAAGAGACGGAGAGAGAGAGAGAGAGAGAGAGAGAGGAGGGAGATTAATTTCACAGTACATCCCACACACACACACACACTCTTGCACACACACGCGGAGCGACTCGAGTGACAGAGGTGAAGATAGAGCGAGAGAGGAAGAGGGAGAGAGAGGGAATTTCTCTTGCTCTTTTCTTGCTTTCCCTCTTTTTGCCATGTGACCGGCCGGCGCTCCCGCACCACTCTTTCCCTTCTCACTCTCTCTCCATCCTCCGCTCGGCTCGCACTATGTCTGACTGACGAGGAAGAGGAGGAGGAAGAAGAAGAAGAAGAAGAGGAAGAGGAGGAGAGGAAACACTAAGCAGGACGGAAAGAAGGAGAGGATGTTCTCAGTGTCGCTCAAGTGCCGATTAGGGGTCATCAGGCGGCGCATCAAGGGTACAGTGTGTGTGTGTGTGTGTGTGTGCGTGCGTGTGTGTGCGTGCGTGCGTGCGTGCGTGTGTGTGTCACGGAGATGAAACTATTATACCACTGTCTTGATTATGTCTTTGATGTGCATGATCTATTTTGTGTGTGTGTGCACATCCTAAGGCTTCACTGTAGGAGTGCGTGTGTGTCTGTGTGTGCGTGTGTGTGTGTGTGTGTGCCTGCGTGCGTGCGTGTATGCGTGTCCCGCTGATGATGTTGTCATGTTATTTTCTCATGAGTCCTCCTCCTCCTCCTTGTCGTTCTTCACTTTTTTTTACAGCAGCAGCCTGCAGCTTTTCAGTTTGTGTGTGTGTGTGTGTGTGTGTGTGTGTGTGTGTATGTGTGCGGGTGTGCGTTAGAGAACAAACTTGCCGGAATCGTTTTTGTGTGTGTGTGTTAGAGCTGATTTTGTCACCTCGGTTGTTTGTTTGCAGTAAGAAAGGATCGAGTGGAGTGTGTGTGTTTGTGCGTTTGTGGGCAGCGGGTCGGAGGTCGACGTGTGTGTGTGGGAGAATTTAGACGATGTGGAGTGAACACCATGTCTGAGCGAGAAGTTTAAAGCTGCAAAAGTGTTTATTCACTGTTTGATTCTGACGTGAAGCTGCAGATTTTAGCGAAGGGCATTTAATTTTATTTCATTAGATTTTATCGAGACATTTGATCGTCTCTCGGCTTCTCTCCTGTTTGATGGAAATCCACTGTCGGATGAGAATAAATGTTAGACGTCGCCATGGAGCTGCCGGTTGAGCTGGTGATGAAAATAATATGGAAATTTCTCTTATGTTTTCCTGTTCATACAAGCATCGTGTGTGTGTACGTGTGTTTCAAACAGGTAAACAAGCCGCAGTTAGACAGGCTTCTGTCTATGAGTGATGGACATAATGGTGACGGTGTGTGTTTGTGTGTTTGTGCCTGTGTGTGTGTGTGTGTGTGGGTGGGTGGGGTGAGGGGCAAAGAAGACGATGGTATCTTTACAGCGAAGGCGGCGGCAACTGGCTGGCCGAGTGCCAGTTCATAAACTTTTATGACTGGAGTATCTGGAGCTCACGACTGCTGTTTTATTCAACAAACCACTGAAACGAAGCTGAGACAAGCTTTAATATTCATCAGATGGAAACTCGCATTTTTTTTCCGCCCGCGGGCTTCGACCAAATGTGTGTTTAGCTCCTCTGTCTGGTAAACGGTGAGATAACGTTCTTTCATGGTAATAACAAAGATATGAAATGATCAGTAACTTTATAATAAGGCCACATTACCTAATGTGAGTTGACGCAGTAATAAGCGTGAACTAATGTGTTAATAATCACTTGTCGGTGTAAAATAAAGTATTGCTTGATTGGTTGGTTGGCTGGTTGGTTGCTTGGTTGGTCTGTTGGTTGATTGGTTGGTTGACTGGTTGGTTTCGTTGGATGGTTGGTTAGTTGGTTGCTTGGTTGGTCTGTTGGTTGATTGGTTGGTTGCTGGGTGGTCAGGCGGTTGGTTGGTTTGTTGATTGGTTGGTTGATTGGTTCTTCGGTTGGCTTGTTGGTTTGTTTGTTGGATGGTTCTTTGATTTTTTTGTCGGCTGGTTGGTTGGCTGGCTGGATGACTGGGTGGTTGGTCGCTTGGTTGCTTGACTGGTCTGTCAGTCGGTCGGTCGGTTGTTTGGCTGGTTGGTTGGTTGGTTTCATGATTGGTTCATTTCCATCCCAGGGAGACAGTCACCTGTGTTATAGACTCTGCCTACACTGTGCAAAATAATTCCAACAGCACACTTTGAATTTTGCTATTTTTATAACATTGTATGGACGTCATCACTGTATCTGCCCGGAGTTTCACTGATAACACATTGTTTCATCCAGCATCACCAATTCCTCCCACCTCCAACAACCTGGCTTATTACTGCTGCAGCTCATGTGAACTAATGTACCTCTATTGTAAAGTCTTTCCAAATAATCATTAACAAGTGTGATGCGTCTTAAGAGAGTGCTATTATCAGAAAAAGGGCGTGTTCCTAGGCTAAGTCGGCAAACACCTCCACATCAGAGGGCGTGGTCAAGAGGGTTCAATACACCCACGACAAAGACCCCAAACCGCACCTGCTGAGCTTCGTGGGTGCAAGAGTGGTTCTGAAATCAGCTGCGCTACTTGGATTTGACATCCAGTTTGGTTGAATTTTACCAGGCAAAGACCAGAAGTTGGGCCCGGTGGCTTTTGTGGCCACTAAATGGGCGAAAACAAAGCAAAGCTTGCATGTCTTCACCAACCCGTCGCGAATGACGATGTGCACCCTAACTGCCCTGCCCCAGTTTGCCCGCATTTAGATGACGTTCTGTGCATTTGGAGGAACACAAGCCTGCGTTTATGTAAATTTATGCCGCGTCAAAGAGTGTCCAATTTGCAAAGATAAGCTCTGTGTGCGTGACAATTTTCATCTTCGAGTTCGTTCTGACCGAGCAACACTTCATTGGTATTTTCTGCGTCACAGTTGGGGCACTTTTTCCTGTGATCAGCTGTGATGGTTGCAAGGAGAAGCATTGTGACTTCACTTGTTTTAATTCTGTATATTTTGGTTCAGTTTCATTCTTCCTTCGTGATTTTCCCTTTGACCACGTTTTGAAAGGTGTTATACACATGAATAGTTCTGACTGTTTTTGATGACCGAGTAGGGAAGCTTGGACCCTCCAAACTGATGGACAGAGATCCCGGGTGGCCAAGTTTGTACCAGCGTGTAATTAGTGCGATGTATGTTGCAAATAAAATGGCACTGATAGCTGGTGCAAATGAAATGCAATGTTACATTAAAACCAGTTTTGTCTGAGGGGTGCCCCAATCCGATATTGAGATCGGATATCTGTCCGATATCAGCAAAAAGTAGTATCAGATTATATCGGCTTCCATCCAAAACTTACGATATGAGCACTCCGATACAAGCAGTCCATTCCAGACTCCACTCCAGCACTTCTACTTATGTTTCAGGTTCAAATGTATGTAAGCCATTGGTTAATAATAAATGGGTCAGTTTTCCTCATAGCTACTGTTGCTGACTATTGTTCTCTGTTTGAGTAATACTACAAAACTACGAGTACTACAAAATAAGTCATAAAAGTATGTATCTTTCAATACTCAAGGCTGCAATATTGAAATCGTATCAGAAGTGAAAAAGTTGTCTCGGGACACCACTTCTTAGTGTAACAGCTAATGAAGAGTGAGAAAAAATAGCAGTTTATCTTCCAACGCAAAAGAAAATAAATCCCAGACAATCTATTGGGCATCTGCTAGCTAGTTAGCAGTTGGCGAGTTAGCTAACGATTGACAACACCGCGCTCCAAAGACAAAACACGTCATCAGGAAACAGTGTTGTACCACATGGAAAATACACGAGACCTGAGATCTCTGCAGATAAACACTCTTGTATTTGTTTAATATTTAATGTTCCAAAGGAGAAATTTCGAACCAGCATTCCTCCAGTTGGCAGCGAAAGCAGGCGGGGCGATGGGAGGGGAGGTGGTAGGAACACTGGCAGCGGGTCGTTGATGCTCATCCACATTTATTGGCTTCCTCGGAACAAACAGAAACCTCAATCAGACTTTTTGATGAATACGGCATCGCTGTCATTTATTGGAGTCCGTTGGTGAGCCTCAGCGTCTGATCGGGCGGAAATGCTTCCTCGGGAGGCCGCGGCGGCGAGGCATCAAGGAGCGCTCGAAACTGATTCATCCCTTATTTCCCGTCCGCTGAGAGTCCTTCAGACTGCCCACGACGGTGTCGAGGCAGCGCTGATGGATCCTGAGCCGCCCTGAATAAACATGAATAACGGATCTTTATTGATGCAAAAATCTAAAACTTGCAGCACAACCCCCAGAAAATCAAGCTTGTTTACAAATCCCATAATGCAACAGGAATGAGCCCCCACAGTGACATTACAATTGACGGTTAAAACTGAAACTCATCAAGCCTCTGTGAAACACGTCGTAATGGTTCATGAATATAATGTAAGGTACATATGAATAAATATGGTGGATCAAATTCCCCAGAAGACTGGACACGCGAGATAGTAAGAACAACATTTTGTCGACTCAGCCGATAAAAACTCAACCGATAAAAAAGTATTCAAAGAGGACAGATGTCGCTATGACTTTGCAGGCCATTTAAGTCATATTTACTTAACAGGATAAATTGACACTTTAAAACACATTTTAATTACTATTTTTATAAGTTCGTAGTATTTTTTAAATCATTTATAATTATTTTTCAACATTTTAAAAACACATAGTCTAGATGAAATTATACATAAATTATAAAAAAGATTATAAATTTGTAGCTGTTAGCACATATAACTGTACAAGTTGCTTTAAAATGTTCTTTTTCCCCTTTTCCTTTGTCTCTAGCAAAACAGAAACCTTCTGCGGTGCACTTAACACACACTCCTCCATGAAACTTAAGGGTTATTATGGGATGTTGCGGGAGGCGGCTGAATGTGAGGCTTTAGCTGTGTGTGTTCTGTTGTAATATTTCATGTATGACATTGTTGGGATGAAATGTTATACCTGTGTGTGTGTGTGTGTGTGTGTGTGTGTGCGTGTGTGTGTGTGTGTGTGTGTGTGTGTGTGCGTGTGTGTATTGCCTGGTGAGTTTCCAGTGGTGCTCAGGGCCAGTTTTGTTGTTGTGTTTTAAGATTGATCTCCAAATCTCTGCAAGCTGCCAGAACGCAAACTCCCTCCCTCCCGCTCTCTGTCTCTCTTTTTCTCTCTTTCTTCCCTCCTTTCACCGTGAATTAGGCCATTCCTCACAGCGTGTGACACGTTTGTCTGCGTGTGCGCGGCAGGTAACACAAGCATGTGCGCATTTGCTAAAAGAGGGCAGTGTGTGTGTGTGGGTTTGTGCACTTTTCACCGTGTATGACTCTTATTTAGAAATGAGCCACTAAAGTGCGTGTCGTTGTCATTTGACAGATGTGTGTGTGTTTGGATGTGTTTAGATGAATGGTGCTTAGTCTCCACGGGGCGAGACGAGTGTGTTTCTGAGGACGCGGCTGCAAGCTGCGGTTGAATACAAATCACCGCTTGTCTCACTTTTTGGCCGGTGAGCGCTCGGCTGAAGTTTGGTCGGCAGCAGCTGGCGTCCCATCAGTCACCCGCTGATGAGTCCTTGCAGCTGCGGAATATCTCTTTATTGACCAAAGCCTCCTGGACGGTCAGCTAACCAGTCACTGCGCCGTGATGTCAGAGAAGGTCAGACCACAAACCAACAGGAAAACATTTTGGATCAACAACCTGCAAGCTGTGAGAAGGATGATAAGCAGTGCATTGTGGGTATGAGTGATACACACATTATAGTGCAAAGTAGGGGCGTCCCGATCCAATAGTGATATCGAATATTGGTCCGACATGGGCGAAAAAAAAAGAGTATTGGATTATATCGGCTTGCATCTAAAATCTCTCATATAAGCATTCCAATACAAGCAGTTTTTAAATTTTTTCATTTATTGAGGTTATTTTTCAGGGTCTTCTCATTTATTTTCTAAGACATTTTATTCAATTGTAGAACATTCTTATGTTTAAGGTTAAAGTGTATGTAAGCAATTGGTTAATAATAAATGGGTCAGTTTTTCTCATAGCCACTGTTGCTGACTATTGTTTTTTCGCCTTTTCTAACATTCCATACTAGAAAATAAGTAATAAAAGTATGTGTGATTTGTGCTGATATCGGATCGATATCGGTATCGGCCAATACTCAAGGCTGAATTGGTGAGGACATGCTGATGTCAGGGCTCCGCCTACTTTGTTCAACTGGAAGAAAGTGAGGTTAGATATTGAAGGAATATTTTTGAGTGTTTTGGTCCTCTGTGGTTAAACCTTCAAAGTTTGACCCTGAAAGTGACCAAAAACGTTTGAAAAGATATTTTTCATTTCAGTGCTTCTTTAAAAAAAGCGATCTGACGGCAGAATAAAGAGCTCATGTTGTTTCCAGTCACCTAAACACCAGGTTTGTCGAAAAAAAGGCAATCTTACATAATGATACAGGAAGTGAAGATACAAAATCTTTAGAAACTAAACTAAAGTGTAACTAGTGAAGCAACAACATTGCTGAACTGATTAACGAGGCAAAGTCTGAGCAATGACCTGATCAACTTCTGCACCTAATCAAGTTTTCGGAGGTTCTTCGGGTTCTTCGTCGGCAGGTGGGATTGCGTCTCCGTCCTGGAGGCGGAGTCTGAGCCTTCCTGTGTGACCGTGACCAGATGAAAAGGCTGCGCGTCTGCGGCTCTATAATCCGCTCGGCCGCTGCTCCTGGACTGGAAAATAGATTCCCCACCTCGCTGGGCCGGTTTCCTCCCTGCGGCGGCGGCGGCGGCAGCCATTTTTACAGTTATCAAAAAGTTCAGTGTCAAATCATGGCGATGTATTCTTGAATTTCGATCGGCCTTTTTTTTTACTGCTCAGTTTTTGCTGTTTTGTTCCACCAAGGAGCCCCGAGGTGCAATGGACAAATGTGGCTGCGGCTCGATTCTGTGCTTGTTTGAAAGGTCACGACCTCGGCCTGCTGTGACTTGGAATCACAGCTGAGGCACATTTGAAAAGGCCAGGAAGGGCTGAGCGGTGCCAGGTGGAAACCTGTGAGAGGAGATTAGAGCAGCAGCAAGGCGAAGAGAAAGAATATTGCAAAAGATGTTTTTCCGGCAAGAATGAAAGCAAATCCCAAATACATGAAGTGGGGAGAGTGTGTGTGTGAGTGTGCGCCACTTTATGGCAGGATATAGCATTGGACTGCGATCTCCGAGTGTGTGTGTGTGTGTGTGGGGGGGGGGGGCTTTATGGCGGAATATAAACATATAAACAACTTTAATAAATTTGTTTGAAAACGACACAAGGGAAAATGTACCTTTTTATTTAACTTCTTCCAAGCCAATCAATATAGAGAAAATACATCCCGCTCATGTGTTTGGGTTTAAAGTTTGGTGCCCCTAGTGGCCATTTCTGTTTGTAGCGTTTCTCTCTTGCAGTGTTTCTGTGTTTGCAGAGCGTTTGCAGCCTCCATACTGTTGAATAAAAAAAACAAAAACTAATTCCCCATTAATTTTACTGCGCTCCTGGTGATTTACAAACCCGCAGGATTTCGCTCCGACCACTTCCTGTTTTACTGAGCTCATTTCAGACTGTTAGGTCGCTACACGAAGAGCCGATCTGTGAGGAGCACACACACACACCACACACACACTCTCCAACTCTCCATCATATTTGGTTACGCAACACCATTTGTGTGAGTAGAACAGTGTGTGTGTGTGTGTTTGTGGAAGCAGAAGTGGCGACAGATTGTCCTCACAGTCAAACTGACCCAAACAGCAGCTGTCAAATCGTCCTCAGGCTCCACACTTGAGACTTCCCACTCATTGTAGACCGAGTGGGTCCGCCGAGCCCTCGCACGTTTTTTTCTCCCTTCGAGGCCGCAGCCACGATCAGGGCGATGTGGAGGGCGCAGAGGGGTGTGTCTGGAGGGGCATCAAAGCTCTGAGGACCCGCTGAGGAACCAGGTGGAACGCCGCTGATGTGATGATGGGTGGGGAGTGATATAACCAGTGGCAAGGTCACCCGACAACCAACAAAAAATACATGCAACCTGTCTAAATTAATCAATGTATTTGACTAAGTGTCCAAAAAAATAAACAACAACAAATAAACAACAGTTTCATATAGGTGTCAGAGGTCCAACAACACCGTATTCAAAGTTTATTACCCCAAATTCAGCCTTGGTCCTGAATTTCAGCAAGTCCAAAAGTCAGTCTGAGAACAGGCTATTTCTGTGTCTGTGCCTTTAAATCCTCATGTGCGGTGTCTGGCCACGCCCACTCCACGCTCCTCTCAGGGAGAGCATAGACATATATAGGTGAGAGCATACACAGTAAAGGAACACACCATGAAATGACTTCCAGCTCCCACGTTTGGAGTTGTTTCACAGACGGTTGGTGCCGATCCATGCTTTAGCTTCAGCTGTTTAGGCGCACACATGCAAAACTTTGGGAAGTTTTGTTGATACATTTCCAGCAAAAATAAAATGGATCCACTGGGTCTTCAGAGGCTCAGACGAAGGGAGTAAAAACAGAACAAAACAGTTTGCCGCTCGCTCGGTTTGGGCTCATCTATCCGGGGGGCCAGTCAAAAACAGCATCCACTACCAGGGGGAGTGGGGGGGGGGGGTATTTCCTTTCTTGACATCACAAAGGGAAGAATCTCAGACTCACCTGTTTCAGCACACATTTGCCAAAAAGTGGAGCAAGCAAGTGGGGGAGGGGACAGAAGTCTTTCACTTCTGGTGCCTCATACACTGGCTATGGGGACACACACGACTGTTAGAAAACCTTTATAAAGTGAATTTTGCATAATATGGTACCTTTAAAAAATAAATTAATTACATTTAAGGAAAGAATGAAATTAAATACTACCGATACTAAACCAGGGCATTTCTAGACCCTCTATATAAATGTGTTGGATAACCACAGTTATGTTGTTATCCACATGCAGTCTTTCATAATTTCATCTTTGTTCCTAAAAGAAAAAAAAAAATCTGGAAAATGTGTCTCACCGATTCAATTTGCTGTAAAACGCTTCGAGGCGGCTGAAGATGCAATTTCACCTGTCAGTTTAACGTCGCTTCCTGTCATCCCGGAGCACAATTTCGATTCCATTTGGCCTTAAAAATGACGGAGGCGGTTATTAGCAAAAGGCCGCCGGGTCTCCGGGGACCATTACGGTGGGAAGTAAAAGAAATCTTATTCTGTAAATCTGTGTAGCAAAATTATACCTGCTACCGAGAAAAATATCAATCGGTGCTTTTACAAAGAGCCAGCATCTCCTTAGTGCTGAGATTTATGCCCTTTAAGATGACAAAGTTCCTAATTTTCACTTAAGGTATTTAAAACGACAGCGGGACAAATATTACATCTTAATTTCCGGTGAATATTGATGCAATTATTCTTAAAAACACGGCTAGAATGGAATGAGTCCAACAGGAGACGGAGGAACTTGTAACAGATATGTATAATTTATCGGATCCTTTGAGCTAAAATGACAATTGACAGTGTAGACTTAAAAAAAATGAAGAGACAAAAGGTTAATTCAGTGATTCTCAACCTTTTGGGGGTCCCTGCATATTTTTGATCAACGGGGGGACAATTTGACAGTTTGGATTATGGCATTTATTTACTCTTTGAGGCAAAAATAAGAGCTTTCAGTCATAACTGAGACATATATAACAAATATGTGTAAGTATGTGTTTTTTATGCAGTAACTTTCAGAAACAAGTAACAAAACTGTTTTTTAATCTGTTTTTTCAGGTATATTTATTAGGGCTTCCAGGATTCGCCCGATCCTCGATTCAATACACCTTTCGATTTTAAGGTCGTAATTCGATTCGATTTTCGATACGCATTTAATAAGAAAAAAAACCTTTTTCCAGCACTGAGGGCTGAAGGATTAATGATTCGGGCTATTATGTGAATTGTAAAGAAAAGGTTTGTTTCTCAAAAAAACACTTTTATTTAAAGAAATAACCTTGAACAGAATGAGGATAACAAAAAACAATCAGGGATTTGTTTTTTGTCCCCCAATTTCTTCAGTAAAAAGAAATAAAAGAAATAAAAGAAATATAAAATTGAACATGCAACAAGTTCTTGAACTTTTAGTGCATTCACATATAAACTCATATTACGCCAAAATACTGCCACACTTTGGACTAAAGGGAAGCGGGAGGGTTTTTCAGTTCCTCTGTAATCCTGGTATCATCTTCGCTAACATCGAGCGCATGTGCGGATCGAAATACGGCTTTTGATTTCAATACACAATCAGACACAATAAGTACATGTGCACTTATGGTACACATGTACCATAAGTGTCGTGACAGATATTTAACAAAACAGAACTTTGAACAATGCAAACGGGAGCGAGATCTCTTATTAAAGTACAATCAATTACTCTTGTGTAACAGATGTAATTAGAGAAACAAAAGTCACGTCACCCTTTGTAGTTCAGGTAGTTAAAGTCTCACTCACATTTGAGAAAATAATCCTGTCTCTATAAATGCCAGAGGATCGTTTTTAAAGGATATTTTATTTTTCAAAGACCCTTTGCAATGACACCACGGACCACTGTGGGTCTGCGGACCCCCGTTTGAGAAGCACTTTGTTAATTGATTCAGGAAACGCTGGTGTTTGGTTTTTTTTACTCACAAACACCCACACACACACACACACACACACACACACACACACTGGGTCAATGAATATAAATACTGGATGTGTTTTTTCTCAAAAATGCAAGAATCGACTGAAAATTGTCAAATAATTGATGCTGATGTTGCTCCGGGTGGAGAAGCTACTCTTGGAAAAAGAAACTTTTGTCAGGCCCCGCCCACAAAAAAGGAAAAAAGCTTTGCCGCGTCGCTGTGCACTCACACATGTCCGATCGTGCTACATTGACGTTAATCGCTGTAGAAACCGTCGCCATGGCAACTCCGGTTCCTATATTTCAGCCCTCATTAGACGTGAAGGAGGCAGAAGAAGAGACAGGAGGTCTTTTTGTCATAACACCTCCTACAAAATAAAGGTGCCGGAGAGACGGAGAAGGACGGGGTATTTCCAGACAGAATCTCAATCTTCCTGCTTGTTAGAAAACTTTATATTCTGCGTGAGTGTTTGATTGACTTACAAAACAGGAACGAGACTGACGGCTGTTTTTAATTTCATTTATTTCGTTTTTTTGTTCACTGGGCCTTTACATGTGATGCTGTTCATTAGCTGAACCTCGATTGCAGCCTCAGGCACTCGCCGAGAGACGAAAAGCAGAAAAGGCATGAGTGTGAGTGAGTCAGTGTGTGGACCCACACACACACACACAGACACACACACATGTGCCGCCGTCTGCCCCCCGGAACGCATTAACGGCGAGGTTAAACGAGGGGAGAGAGCGTGGCGGCGGGCGTGAGGCGGTGGTTCGCCGCAGGCAGTGGGTACTCCAACCTCGGCTAATGAAATAAGTGTAACTCCATTGAGCAGTGTGTGTGTGTGTGTGTGTGTCTGTGTGTGTGTGTGTGTGTGTGTGTGTGCGTGTGTGTGTGTGTCTCATTTTCTCCTGGATCGAGTACACACTTCCTCCGGAAATCAGCTGTGTCTCGTTGTCACTCACCCTAATGAAGCGTCTTGTGACAACCTGTTCACGGCATGGTGTGTGTGTCACCGTTTGTTCGTGACAGTGCAGTGTGTGTGTGGGTGTGTGTGTGTGTGTGGGGGGGGGGGTTCCTGCCTCACCCGCTCCTATCCTCCCTTCCAAGCTGAACTCAAAACAAAAAAAGGGTACTTGTAGCCTTTTTCCCTCCCTTCTTCGATCGCTTTCCTGGAGGTTCCGCTCGTTAAAGGGGGTTTTCACACGCTTTTGTCACCGTAAGTGCAGGTCGTGGGCGGGATTTGTCGGGTTTCTGGTAATATGGGAATGTTTAAAGGGGCGTGGCCAAGACCTGCCCAGAGAGAGCTGCTGCTGTGATGCAGAGATGCAGAAATAAAACAAGCTTGGAGTGAATCAATCAAGATTTCCCAGAATCATTACTCACACATACACACACACACACACACACAGACACACACACTCTAGATTTCCGAGAATCACCGCGCACGCACACACACACAGAATATGGGAGTGTTAAAAGGGGCGTGGCCAAGACCTGGCCAGAGAGAACTGATGCAGAGATGTAGGAATAAGACAGAGTTGGAGTGAATAGACGTAGATTTCCTAGAATTGGCACACACACATACACACACACACATACACACACTCTGCATATCCTCAACCTCTCACTGTCATGACCTCTTGACCTCACCCGTCTCTAACATGCTGCTGCTGCTGCTGATGATGATGATGATGATGATGATGATGATGACAATGGCGCGTGAGCTCAAAACCTCGACTGTTTCCACTCCGAGCAGATTTTCTATGATCCAGATGCTGGGGTTTGACCTCTGACCCCCCGCCCGTGCATCGGAGCCCCGCCCCCTCCCGAGGGTGCGTCTCGGATTACAGCGATGATTCCAATAAAGCAGCCCCGGAGTTCCGTCTCGTGTCTCGCGGCCCGCAAATTCCCGGGGATTTCGCCTGTAAGCCGCGACTCATCCGGGCGTCGCCGCGGCGGCTTTGTGCGGCTGTGAGGCGGCGGCTGGTTTTCCGCCGAAGGGGAGAAACGGGGAGCCGAACACGCCGCTGAGCGCGTCGGGGGGGTTTAGGCTTCACAGCGGCGGCGAGAGCGAGGGAGATCTTAGTGAATCACCTTTCAGAGAAGACGCTTCAAAAGTCTGCTGATAATGCTGATAAGTGGAGATGAAGTTGTAGCAATAATTCAAACTGATCCAACTTTATCCACACAGCACCGATTCATAACAAACCATCGTCTCCAGGCACTTGTGTAAAACAGGAGTAGAAACGCGTTTTTCATTGGAATATCTCGTCTGCTCGGTTCTACGTCCAATTTCACTGCAAAACTTTATTTGTGACTTCGGTTATGACTGAGACAGCGTCTGTTAGCGCTCCAGACTTAATGTACAAGTCCCAGAAATACAGGAAAAGCACACAACTACCCCCCCCCCCAACACACAC
>CAESWR010001504.1:16979-28858 GCA_903171835.1 Mullus surmuletus | reverse complement strand
CGATGGCAGCGGCGGCGGCGGTGGCGGGGTCATTCATAATGAATGCGCTCATTTTCCATCTCATCAAGATTTCATTCTGTACGCTCTTTACATTCTCGGCTGTCACTTTAACCCTTAAGAGTTCCTTAAAAAAAACGATCTCAATCTTCCCTCAGGACGAAAAACATCCCCTCCCTAGAAACTGCTGTAAAAACAACACATATTCATGTTTTTTCCACTTTAAAAGAGTCATTCTTTTTAATCAACTTCAGCCTGAGATATGTACATCAAATATGAATTTTAACCCTCTAAATGCCAGTTTGTTTATGTAACTCCAGTATGTTAATCAAAATTCATGAAGGATTTAATGGTTATTAAGGCATTCTTATCTTTTCTGCATTGACAGATTTTTACAGCAAACTCTCCTATTAGCGTCTCCTTCCAAAAGACTGCTAAAATAAAATATCTATCTGCTAAGATATCATATATTAATATTTTTTCCCCCTTTACATAAGTCAGTCTTGTTAATCAGCGTCAGCCTAATAAGCCCAATATCAAATATTTTTCAGGGATTTTCACCATCTGAATGGTTAATAAACGTCTGGACCAAAATCGTCCCTAGGAACTCTTAAAGATTAAGAATATTTACAAAATAAAAGTCTGTTTTGTTACTTTGCCTTCTGAGACGTAACAGGAAATCCACTCTTTTATACAACTTGATATCTTCCACAAACACAATAATGCAAGTGCTTTGATTAATTGGACTCATACATATTTATATTTATTTAATCATGTATTGTCTTTGATATGCTCATGATAAATGTTTTTATGTATTTAATCTTTTCTTTATTGTTGTCAAGAGTAAAGTGCTCTGAGCTGCTTTTCAAATCATGAAAAGCCCCATTTGAATTGCTATTTATTTCTCTTTTTTTGGAGTGATTTCATAGCATTGAGTTGCCAAACAAAGTTAAAAGCATCTAAAGACCAAAGAGAAACAAACTAACGATCCTGGAAGCAGGGGGGGGGGGGGGCTTCTCATTACAATATTAAAGTAGAAAAAACGATCTTCTCGAGCATCTCCGACCTTAATATGGCCGTGCCAGCTTTGATTAACTTCCCTCCCTCCGCTGGGACTTTCCCTCTAATCTCTGAATTCATGTTTGTGCCTTTCATGTTCGGCTCCGGTGAAGCACCGCTCCACCGCCCGGCTTCGCTAAATGCAATTGTTCAGTCATGCGCGGAGACTCGGCCGAATAGAAACGTTATATATTTACTTCATCATGCAAAGTCTCAGCAGAGGCCGGCATGACTCCAGAATAGCAAAGATATTTTTAGATGTGTGCATCATATGAACATCTTTGCAATAGTGCCCTTGTGAATTTCTATCATCTGTCTTTTTTAACCTTTAGGAGTAACCACTAAAAAAAGTTTTTAATTGTCCCTCAGGACGAAAACTTCCCCTCTTGAAAAACTGCTTAAAAAAACAAGTATTAGTATTTTTTCCACTTAAATTGACTCAATAATCTCACCTTCAGTCTGAAATATATATATCAAAAATTCATTAGCCTTTGGGGGACTTTAACCCGCTAAATGCCAGTTTGTTTATGTAACTAACAATGTTTCACATTCTCAATTGTCCCTTAGAAGGAAAAATGTCCCCTCCCTAAAAACAGCAGTAAAAATGACTTAAAATAATATTTTTTTTCCACTTTAAATGAGTCAGTCTTTCAGCTGAACTCAACTTCAGCCTGAAATATATCTGTATCAAATATTAATTATTTAGGGGGATTCTAACCCTGTAAATGTCAGTTTGTTTACGAAAAAAACACAATTATTCAAACAATTTCCATACAATACAATTCAAGGAGGATTTTATTATCATCGCTATCATTGGAGCCTCAGACGGGTCAATGACGAGCAGCAACACTGAATTTGAGGCATTCTTATTTTTCAAAAGGGCTTTAAAAATAAAAAGTGGCCTTGTCAAAAAACATCCCCAGGAATTCTTGAGGGTTCATTTTGCTGCAATTTTATGAACCAATAGATGGTTTTTTTTCTTTCATTTCCAGGTTAATTTGATATTTTAATTGCTGTTATTTAGACGCAAAACATTTGGTCACGTTTTGTTGCTAAGAAAGTTTCCCCCTCCATTGGGTCGACCCTCGCCTCGTGCCTGAGTGTTTCTGTCGAGACAAACTGCAGGTAGAAATAACGGCATGTTGCTGAAATAACCGGGAGCACAAACCCAGCGGGCAGGACTTTATTTAGGGGAAGTGCCGTCTCGCCCACGTAAAAATGTCCCTGGCCCGGGGAGAGGTTTGTTCACATCACAGCGAGAACAAACGCGGCGGCCCCGAGCGTTTTATGGCATCCGTGATCCGTCTCTCTCGCCCTGAACACGCCGGGCATCCTGGGAAGCTGCTCCAACTTAACTGTGCTGACACCGTCACAACGTCCGATATTAACTCCAGCAGGGACGGGAGGGGAACAGACAACCAGCGGGGACTGATTTTAATTTCTCCACTGAGCTCCTCTGAGTCCTGACTCAGCAGGTGGAGACCCCTCCAGACCCCCTCGCACTGACTATCCCCAGAAAAAATGACCAGAGAGGCAAAAACAACCTGACTGTGGCTGACGCCTCCCTGCAGCTTATAAACACGTGATTTTATAGAGTTAGATGTGGGTCCCTGCAGCAAAATATGTAAACATTGGGCCCACGTTTATAAGGGCTGCAGTCCCCCTGAATTGAGATGACTCTGTAATTAGCTAATATTAGTATTAGCCAGCTAATGGGGCTCTTGCTCTTACAGTAAATCCTACAGTTACCCTCAAACAAGATCTTATTTAGCTAGCATTAGCATTAGCTACCTCACTGCTAGCTAGCATCAAATATGCAAACATAGGGCCTATGTTTCTAAATACTGCAGTCCCCCTGAAGATGGCCTCTTAATTAGCTCACATTAGCATTAGCCAGCCAATGGTTAATTAGTAGCAAATATGTAAACACAGGGTCCGGTGCCCCTTTCTACGAGGCAAGTTCAACCTAAAGAGGCAGCCTGCTAGCTACCTCGCTTCACTTACCCAGGTAACAGCGATCACACTACACGGTCTTACGACACTGGTTAGCAACATCTTAACTAGATGGGGCCATGGTTCATAAACACTGCAGTCAGCATGAAATGAGATGACATCTCAGCTTTTTCATTTAACTTATTTGGATCTCCATTAGCTTTGGCTAAGGCCATCACATTAGCTTTTAGCATTAGCAACAGGTAGCTGTCATTCAATATGTAAATGCGGGGCCCAGTTTTAAAATGCCTGGAGGTAGATGAATGATTATTGTTATTATGGCTAACCGTTAACTAGCATCAAATCAAATCATCAAACACTAACGAATTTAGCTAACTTTGCCAATAGCAAGCTAACTGTGAGTTGGTGTAACTGTTGTGCTTCCTTCACGAACAGGGCAGGTTTCTGTGACAGCGTCAGTCCTGACTCGTCTCACAGTGGATTAGTTTATCCAGTTTAAGAGAAACCATCCCAAACTGTGGTCCATCTCCCTCTTTGGTCATCTGGTCTTTGGGTTTGCGTGGTTTTTGATAGTTTTGATTTCATATTGTGATTGTTCAGCGGTGAAATTGAGATTTTAAAGTTGATGGAACTTTACAGGTAACTAATGTGGAACCTGTGATCTCTCGGGCAACGATGTCCCAGCAGCCACCTGGTGGTTCTTTGCCCTTTCAAATCTTCTCACATTTTCTTTGTTGCTTGTCCAGTGGAAAAACAAGCTGAAATTCTTCATGCAAAGATCAAAACCTGCACTTTACAACTTCAACTATTTTCACTGACCTTTTTGCATTCTCTCAGGGAGTCATTAAATTCCAAAACCGTCAAATCCAAATCTGTTTTGTACTCGCACACTTGAGCGTGTGATAGCAGCGAGTGCAGCTTCTTTACACCATCTCCTTGGCGTTTGTTTGCGCGAGGCCCGTTTGCGTCTTATTTCCCCGGGAACCGACTGCGCTTTGTGTAGTGAGATGCGGCCCGCTCAGCGTCAGCAGAGATTAGCCTCTTCAAATTTGTTTGTGAATGTTAAATCGGCTGCTTCTGCCCGGCATTAGACCTGAAACCGGGAGTGTTCCCCCCACGATTAGCGCAATGTACAGTAGGACGCGGTGTCATGACACACACACTTGAGCGCTCGCCCTCGGTAATTCATTATTCATCAGCTCTGTGCACCGTGGCACCGCAGCCGTGTTTTATTCATACCATCACAACACATGGCAAGGACCTCCACATCCGCCGAGTGTGTGAGCTTAATGACTGTGACACGCTGACACTCCATTGGGTTTTTTCAAATTCAAAGTTGTACACGGGAAAATTTTACGCTCATCCGACAGCCTTGATAAAATGTGGTGGTGGGTTCTCATCAGACAGCTGATGTAACTCCGCCCCTCGTGTTTAATAGACGTCATTTGAAGATGATGCATCGAGGCATCTTGGCATCAAAGGTGGGTAGAGTATCCAAGAATTGTACTCAAGTAAGAGTATAGTTACTTTAGAATGAGAAATATGGGTAAGTAGAAGTAATATTACATTAAAGGTTCATTTTGGACTATTTTATCAATTTCCACTGCGTCTCTGCAAGAGCATAGAACCAGAA
This sequence comes from Mullus surmuletus, assembly GCA_903171835.1. Lineage (NCBI taxonomy): Eukaryota > Metazoa > Chordata > Actinopteri > Syngnathiformes > Mullidae > Mullus > Mullus surmuletus. The sequence goes on along the minus strand of CAESWR010001504.1, from coordinate 24,216 downwards.
TGCATAGACTATGACTTAGAGACAACTTTGGCCAAAGGCGCGCTCCAATCCTTCACCATCTCATATCGTGATGGCGCCCACCCCTCCATATGTTTAACTAGTTATTTGTGGAATATTTACCATTTTCCGATGAGTCTCTGCGGCAGCATAGAACAAAAGTGCATAGAATGTACCCTAGAGACGACTTTGGCAGATGGTCGATGTGCTGCAATCCTTCATCATCTCATACCGTCATGGAACCCACTCCGCTGTACAGGTATATTGATGTTTAACTAGTATCTTGGACTACTTTGCCATTTTTCACTGCCTCTGCAAGAGCATAGAACAGAAACTCATAGAATGTGCCCGAGAGACGCCTTTGACAGATGGTCGACGCGCTCCAATCCTTCACCATTTCATATCATCATGGCGCCCACCCCGCCATACGGGTAAAAAGGAAGTTAACGAGCCGAGTGTAGAGGGATATAGCAGAGTAAGTTCTTCACAAACACACTCAAGTAAAAGTATCTTGCATTAAAACGACTCTGATAAGTATTTTTTTTCTTTCCGAGAAGTAATTCTACTACAACCCACAAACAACAACAAAAAATCCCAACAAAAGTAGCATCTGATTAAAAAATATGAAAACAAAAACAACCTCATTCAAGCTTCCAGGTGTGTTTAGTGAAGAGCTGCACACACACACACATGTAACACACACACATCAGTTAAGGATGTTTGTTGACTCACTCAAGGTCTGGTTCAGTCACTTTACGCTGCAATTTCCTCAGCCTAAGTTTAGCATCGGATCGCAGCTTCATGTTCCGTCTAATTATAATCAGCATGTGTGTGTGTGTGTGTGTTTTTACATCACGGCAGAGGAGCACTCTGAGCAATGAGCCGTCCGTCTCCTCGCTGGTGCTTCTACACACACTCGTCACGTCGGTCTGTCTGCATCAGAAGCCTCCACACTGTGATTCCTCCTCCCTCCTTTTTCCCGCTCTGGCGCTCCACTCCGAGCCGCCGGCGCCCTCTGCTGAGTGTCAGCAGCGTCGCAGCGAGCAGATGTTCTCAGCTGTGTTTCCTGCCCAGATTTTGTGGGGTTTTAATTTATATCAGTAATTGTCAACTTTGATTTATTCACAAAACTGCTTTGTTTTGATCAAGAGGTCACTAATCTAAGATCTCTCCATCATTTAAAGGTGCGAACCAATGAATAATCCATAAGGTCTCCAATTAATAATAAGCTTTTAGTAACAGTGGGTGGCTGATGTTTTAAAATATTACACTTCTTTTTTAAAGCTTTCTTGGAAAATAAATTACGATATGTCAGAAAACTTTTTATCAATTCTTTGAAAACCCCAAATTGAACTGAAGGGAAGATTTTTAGTGACAGAAAGTGCCGATGGGGGGCGCTCCTGAGCACCTACTCTCGCCCGGTGAAGGATAAGAAGGTAAAATAAACCTGCCATTTGTCACACGGTGCCTTAATTTTGCATGCACCTCACTGACGTCTGCTGAACGGTCCATCATCCCGCTGTGACAGCAGACGTGTCGCCTCTGACTCGCATCGATGCATCATCTGACGCATTAGCATGTAGCATCGCTCGCACTACGCAGGATGATTGGCTCCCACCGATGGCATCCAGTCAGAGACGGTGACTTTTATTCAACTTTATCGAAAAGCTTGGTCTGCACAGACGCCGTAATGATGACCTGGAATGAAAGGTTTTTATTTGACCGTATTGGATCTCTTTTGTGGTCAAACTGCACGTATGCAACCACAGAGGACGAAACGTTTCCAATAATTAATCTAATTATAAAATATTAATAACAATAAATTATTTAAAAAAACATAATGAATAATAATATAGAAAATGATAAAATTGTAAATATAATAATAATGATATAAAACTATAAATCTTAATAAATAACAATAATATAAAGTGATAAAATTGTAAAAATAATAATAAGAATTATATAAGACTATAAAATCTTAAATAAAATAATATGGAAAAATGATCAAATGAATAAATTAAAAAATATATCAAATGAATACACAATTATAGAATCTTATAATCTTATTATAGAAAATTAATAAAAGTAAATAATTATGTTAATAATTAAGTCTAATCGCAATTTCTTCCAGTAAACCAAAATATGATGGATACTTCCTCGTCTGCCTCCATTTTTCAAACTATCCAATTAAATCCAGCCTCTGTTTCCTGCAGGAAACACATCACCGTCAACGCTGGAAACACTCAACTTTAACGACATTGTGGCTGTCAAGTGGAACAAACTTTCAACAAATCATAGCCCCCGGAAAACATATTTATTATAATGTCACCCAAAATTAGATCTGTTTTCTTTCTTTGCATTTTTTTGGGGTATTTCCTCTCCTCTTCACCTGTCAGGAGGAGGATGCTGCAGCCACTCAGCTTCCTCTTCCTGCAGCCCACATGAGCGTCACACAGAGTTCTCGCGTTGATCACGGGAAGCGAAATGTGCGAGCGGTGGCAGGACGTCTGTGCCTCCTCACGGCGCGGCGTTGACAGGCCGCCCGTGGAATCACACACGCATCGTGCCGTCCCAGGATGCCGCGGGGCTGCGTAGCGTTATTTTAAACTGTATCACCTGGCGCTAAAGGAAGTCGGCGACGAAGGCTCCCACGCCGGTGTGGATGGGATGATCAAGCCGTCCTGTGAAGCCTCAGAGACGAATACATGCGCATGTGTGTGTGTGTGTGTGTGTGTGTGTGTGTGATGAATGTTTGATTACGTCAAGGGAGATTTCTGACATATCTGGAGCAGAAACGGATACAACACTCATTAGAGGAGCGAATAGGTGAGAGATGGATGAGGAGAGAGTGAGGGGGAGGACAGACAGGCAGGCGGACAGACAGGCGGGTGGGTTCGGCGCCCAATAATTACAGAATAAAATATCAATGAGGGAAAGCGAGAGCGAGGATGATGAGCGGCGAAGGCGGAGGGAGACCATCGTTAGGGGAGAGCCGAGGCGAGCGGCAGCAGTTGGCTCGCAAAAACAATCGTTCAAAGTCCAATAACCATCATGGCAATTCTATAATTACGCTGATTGCTGTTTCACGGACTTGCGGCGGTTGTGCGATGACGGGAGTGACGCTTCGGAGGCTTCCTGCGAGACACAGCAGCGGCAGAGTCGGAGAGAATCACGGCAAAAGATGCAAGGCGTGTTATTTTGCGGGGGGGAAGGGAGCTGACTTTGCTTACATTTACTGAAGGAAAAAAGTAGGGTGAACGCAGCGGCGCCTTTGTATGTGTGTGTGTGTGTGTGTGTTAGTGTGGCTTGGCAAGGCCGCGACTTCAAACGCACCCCGGCGGATCCAATTTCTCCGCGCGGACACTTTACTTATTCGGCGCTAAGACGCTCTGAAAGGCTCGTTTGATATTTCAGGAGCTTCTAATTTGCTCCCAAAAGCAGCTTTGCATTTTCCCTCCTTTCGGAGTGAGAGCAGGCGGGTGAGCGAGTGAGTGCGATCTCATCCAGCCGGGTGCGATGCTTTCTTCCTCCGCTGGCAGAGAATCTTAACGCAGCCAAACAATCTGAAGGCACAACACAATCGGCTGACTTTGACCTGATTTCCCATCAGCAGTGAAGCCGGTGGATGATACATAGACATCTGCGAAGACCCTCCTTTGAGTGATCAGCACCTTTATTTCTAAGGGTGGACTCTGGAAAAATTCACTGGACAAAACGCTCTTTCATTTTTTTTTAACAGGCTAAACGATCGTACACTCATATTTAGATCTCATGTTCTAGTACTTGAGACCACTTTGTTAAGGTTTTGGTCTAGTCTGGGACCAGGAAGGGGTTGTTTGTAGGTCTGATCTGGGTCTTGGTCTGGGACTGGAAGGAAGGCCGTGCTTAGTTGGTCTGGTCTGCGTCTGGGCTTGGAAGGCCTTGTCAGTGGGTCTGGTCTGCGTCTGGGACTGGAAGGCCTTGTCAGTACCAACCGTAAAAACGTCTGTTTGCCATATTTGCCACAAAGTTTGACTGGTGCGGACCAAAGCAATCGAACGATAGGTCTGAAAATACCCTGGAAGGCCTTGCCAGGGGGTCTTATCTGGGTCTGGGATTGGAAGGCTTTTGTAGTGGGTCCAATCTGGTCTTGGACAGGAAGACCTCGTTCTCGGGTCCAGTCTGGGTGTGGGACTGGAAGGCCTTGTTAATGGGTCTGGTCTGGTCTTGGACTGGCCGCCCTTGCTAGTAGGTCTGGGTTTGTGCTCTCTTGACACACACACACACACACACACACACCACATTGCCCTAAAGATTTAGATCCTTTAAAGGGTAAAAGTCTGATCCCCCTCACACACACTCAAGTCACACTCACAGCAGCTCAGCAAGCAGCAACAGAAGGAACCAGCGTCCTCTGAAAAGATGTTGACTGCAGCAGCGAGGTGAGCCAGGTTTGACCCAGAGTAACCCTGGACCCGTGTCACTGCCGCTCTCTGTCGTCGACCACTCAGCCGGCGGCCGGCGGCCGGCGAGGAGAGCGCGAGTCCGAGCCCCGGGGGCAGGAAGTGCTCTGACATCACCTCATTACAGACTTGCGGAGGTGGATGCTCTCACACCGCATTAGCTGAATAAAGGCATGTTTCCCCCGTCTGAGTGCAGCCGGGCGTGCGGCTCCCTGACCCGTCGCAGCGCGTTACCGATGAAGATGTTGACTCAGAGGCTCTGGCTCGCTGCGGCACGCGGCCGGCTCTGATACCGGCAAACGTCCACTTCACCTTTCTGCATTCCACTTGAAAGACCAGTGGGTGCGCGTGCATCACCGCCCGATAGCAAGAGAAGCACCGTCCACTGGTGCCAAAACAGCAGCAGAATTAGACAAACTTTCAATTTCTGTCAAATCAACTGCTGTCCACCAGCCCCCCAGATAAGATGAGCCTCACTATTAGCTGGAACTAGCAGTAGCTCAATGGTAGTAACTGAAACAACACATATGAACAAAATAAGAGATTTAGAAAGAAATGAACCAACCGTTCTGAAACGTCCTGCTGCAGCCGCAGAATCTGAACATGTTCGGGAACAGGAACCTTCTTCTATTCTGCTTTAATTAGCTACAGTTGAACAACGGCGTTTCTGCCCTAACGAACAGCGTGTTGTTTGAATGTACACCTGGGAAAGCCGCATCGCCTGGCCAATAGGAGGGTGGAGTGGGCGTGGCCAGACACAGCTCATTGACATTTAAAGGTACAGGCACAGAAACAGCCCGTTCTCAGGAGAGCTCAGAGAGACACTTTTAGACTGGCTGGAATTGAGTTAAAAAGCTGATTTTGCAGGAAAAAACTTTTAAAATAATGTTTTTGGGCCTCTGGCACTAAATGAAATTGTGTCAAATATCCCCATAGAAGGTGACCTTTAAAATTGAAATACAGGATAAGGTGAGCAGATTTCTCAAATGAAATCTGGGACGTTTCCACCTCGGAGAATGAAAATGAATTAGTATAAATTAAAAGGTTTTAGATTAAGAGCGGGCTCTGCTGTTATAAAGGAGGCGCGCGACTGGCTACCATAATAACTACTCATCTAGTCTGCACGCAACATGCTCCCCGATGCTTTCAGCCTTCTACCCTGTTACAGAAATGAGTGTTGTCTGCGTGCAACATGGTCCTTCACGCTCTCTGCTTCCTACCCGGCTACCGTATTAACTGTTGTTCTAGTCAATACGCAACATATTTTTTTCTCAATCGTAAAGCGCTGAAATCGGGGACATTTGCAGGGACAGCTTTCACCAGAGACAGGTCATCCAAAACGGGGACTGTCCCCAGAAATTGAGACATCTGGTTAACTCAATAAAGGACCCAGCAGGTTTATATTACTGCAGTCACTTTGGATCTGGATGACTTACTATTTAGCTAGAATTAGCATTTGCTGGCTAGCTCTTATCTGGCATTCAATATGTATGCATAAGGCTCAGGTTCAAAATACGGGCAATCCCAATGGAGCTAATGACTTATTAATAAACTAATGTGCATTATTGCTGGCTAACTGTTAGCTACAGTGGCATCAAATATTTAAGCAACATTCCCAAGTTTAAAATGTTGTAACCTGCCAAAGTGCTTATGATATGGCTAATAAAAGCATAAGAAAGCCTACTGTTGGATTAACCCATGGAAAGGAGGCTGTTCGCCATTTTGGAGAACCAACCCTGCTAACAGAGGAAACCCAGCAGCAGCCAGTGGAGCAAATGTTAGTGTACAGCAGAAAGTTGACCCAAAGTGCTTTCAGATGGAAACAGATGGAGTGAAGATGTCAGTTGGCAGTAAAAGCAGTCATTAGCAGTTAAGAGCAGAAGCAGCAGAAAGAGAAGCGATGGAGATAAAAACAGATGAGAAAAACAATATTTTATTCCCCGACCCAAAGGAATAAAACACCACATGTAAGTAGAGGAGATAAAACACAAAACACAGCAGTGAAATAAGAATTTTAGATGAGCCAAATAAACCAACAACACCTCAAAGTGCCTTTGGAAGACATTAGAGCACATTGTAGGGAGGAGGGGAAATTAGCGCGGCGCAACCTCCGTCTGAACTGGAGGGAGGAGAAAATAATTCTGCTGACAGGAGCAAACGTGAGGCAGCACGCCGGCGGCAGCTCGCGACCTCTGTGACCTCACTATACCAAATTAGCACACGGGAGCCATGTGTTTCAAATTCATTGTTTCAGATCGATTCTGCAGCAGCAACGGGCAGAAAATACAGAGAAATCTGATTATTGTTGATAATCAGCCCATAAAATAAAGATATTTGTGTTGGAGAGTTTACAGCTGTGATAAATTGTGGGCGGAGTCTCCTTTCGCTGGCCCTGCTGCCAATCTCTGCCTTTAACCCAGACGAGCTTCAACCTTCTTCTCCGTCTCTCCTCTTCTTCATCAGGTGATTGATTTTAATGGTTATCCGTCTGTCGAAGGTAGAAGCTCTCCGTCTTTTAAAGTTTAATGTTCCTTTTAAATCACTGAATCTACAATAGGTTCCAGCGCAAATAGAAAATGCATAATCATGGAAAAGCTGTGTTGTCGTTTTTCTGTTTATCCGACCGTGACCTGTTTTTCGGTTTCTATAATCAATCCTAATATGACTTCTTTTTTTTCTTTTTTACCCTCTTTTTTTTAATGTTATTAAAACTGGAAATAATGAGCCCCATGGATCTTACCACGCCAGCTTTATTAACTGTGGCAGAACACAGTGTGTGTGTGTGTGTGTGTGTGTGT
>CAESWR010001500.1:7627-18274 GCA_903171835.1 Mullus surmuletus | reverse complement strand
AAAAAAAGAAGGAGGAGGAGGAGACATGCCAACATTACCTAAGAACATCTCTTTTTCAATCATGGCTGCTTGGCGGTCCAACTTTTTCAGATGAAGCCGTTGTAGTCTCCCTTTGTCGTACCTGCGGTGAGACGGTACATAAATGAGACACTGACAATTTTTGCCGTCGACCCTTGTTGGAATACAACTGCATGTTGAATGCACATTTTGAGTTTTGAGTAAAGAAGAGTAGATTTTGCTGGTACCTATATTTCAGGGACAGGTAACTATAAGGGAAAACATTAATAATTCATACTTCCGTCAAGGAAGCAGTACTCACTCCTTTTTTTTCTCGGATTTCCCCTTGTTGGCTGGCTGCTCTTGTTTGTCTTTCTCCAGCTCGGGTCTCCGCTCCACTTGGTTTTTTGTGAGGAAGAGCACGTGACTGGTTTCAGTGTTCATACGCCGCATGTAGGCTTTTACGCTTTCTTGTTGTTTTCTTCGAAAATGTGGGATGGGTATATCTCCGTCCTGGATGTTCTTGGGCTTGCTTTTAGGAACTGAAAAAGATTCAGAGAGCAGTTTGAGATGGATCTCTGGTTGGCAAATGCAAGAAAAAATGTACATTGATTCTTTCATCAGCTTACAGTCTTTTACTTTCTTTGTCCCTGTTTTCATTTTTTCCTTGCTCTTCATTATCTCTCGCAGCCGGAAAGGGATGTGACTGAGGTGGTCCTCTGGCTTGGACTTTTTGTTTTTACCATCTCGTTTCTGCTTATCACTGAAACAAGGCAGGACGAAAAGGAATCGGGTGAATTGATTAAAGCTGTAGAGGAAACGTCTATTAAGTTGAGGAACAACAAAATTCCACACACAACATGACTATGAACACACAGAAATGAATTAGTTCACCTAGAATTGATGCACCACTTTACATTCATCAATATTCCATGAAAATATTGTATGCAATGGAGACAACATGTATTAGATTGACATTTTGGCTGAAAAATGTCAATCTAATACATGTTGGCTCCATTGCATACATTTATTATTATTTGCATTATTTGCAAAACAACTTTTACGCGTACAATTACTTATTCCGTGATAAAATTACTCTTTTGGTGGAAGACATTAATTTCCACTCGTGCCTGAGTGGCTCAACACGGTTGTAAAGTACTTCAGTACTGCTAGCAGCTTAACAGCTAGCTCAGCAGGCTAATAACAGCTAGCCCAGCAAGCTAATAGCAGCTAGCCCGGCAAGCGAATAGCAGCTAGCCCGGCAAGCTAATAGCAGCTAGCCCGGCAAGCCAATAGCAGCTAGCCCGGCAAGCTAACATCAGCTAGCCCGGCAAGCTAATAGCAGCTAGCCCAGCAAGCTAATAGCAGCTAGCCGCGGCTAACTAGCTAGCAGTGCTTCATGCGGCGTTATCTCACGTAGGTTACCTTGAATGTTGCTGTGCCGAGCCGACCTTTTTCTCCGGCTCGTTCTTCTTGTTCTTCGCCATATCAGCGCTAGTTATCTCGACGCGTAACACCCGATATTAACAAAAACAACAGCGCATGTGGGGAACATGTGTGACATGTACCTCTGACCCGTGACGTCAGAGGAGGCAGAAGAAACGGGCGAGGTGTCACTCTGAGCACGTATTTCGGGAACGCGAGAATGCCTCCTGCGCTGTCCGAGTACGTTCGATGTGCGTATAGAAAGTGAACACAGCGTGTCACAAACAAAATTAGCAAGAAAGGGGAACATCTGGAGTAATACGTGCTGCAGCGTGTCCAACCGAATAAATACAGGAGGGTAATAATCCACAATGGGATGATTTAACTCCAGAGTGATACATCGGAAGAGATGTAATTGTCTTCCCTCTCCCACCGCTAGATGGTGCTGACACTTCAGTGTGTTGACAGCAATGGCCATCCAGAACTACTACACAGTTACTTTGATATAAGAAAATACATTTAACACTTAATTAGAGGCACAATTTACATATTGTTATTATGTGTCAACAGTAAAACTCACAGAAGTAAATTATGTAGTTTGATCGTATTATGTCACATTTCGGGTTTCAATCTGAAGTATTAGATGTTTTGGATTAGTGGAGAAATTGGAAAGGCAGCAGTGCTGGATGGAAGTACAGCTCCCACTACAACAAACAGTATTTGCAATGACATTTTCTATCACGTGCATCTGTGGGTGGTATCTTGGACTATTTTTTTTTATCCCAGAAAATAATCTATGACCTGATCAACCCTGAAAATAGCCATCTTCCTCATTCAGCATTTTACCTCTGAGCAGGTGTCAGACATGTGGTGTACATCGTGTCATTCATATTTTCAGGTGTCCAGAGCATGGAGGATTACTTGCATAACTCGTGTTCTTATTTTTGTTTTCATGTGACTTCTATGATGTGCAGGCTTGCTTTGTTGTTTGCAGATTACAGATTACGTGTGTACCTCCCTGAGAAGGACGGGGAGGAACACATGATGTGGTGTGTGTGTCCTTTGAGTGGCCATGTGCACGAGCGCTCCAGAGGCTGTTGTAAACCATCAGATGAATGAACCAGGTGTGTGTGTGGGAGGTGGCGGTGGTGGGGGGGATTACCAGGGAGATGTAATGCAGCTCAATCTGAGAGACTGCTGATGAAAGGGGAACGCTGTTGCTTTCCATAATAGTGTGTTCTCATCTGACGACTGTTGTACAATGTTACAAGTGAGGGAGAAGATCATGAGTTTTCTGAGAACGTCTTATGAAGGATATGTTTTTTTCTCCAAAAGTCTCATGTCGGTCCCACGTATGCATTGTGATGGCTTAAGCATCTGCATGTGTCTCCTCCCTCAGGTGTGAGTTCATGTTGTGCCGGAGCCGATATCCCCTCATGTGCTCGTCAGCCAATCCCTAATACTGTTCCGCATGCAGGGGAAGACCAGTGTATGTGCAGGTGATGAGGGCTCGGGTCACTTCATTGGTCCATGAAGTCCTAATCTGCTCAGATCATGGTCTCCTCTGGGGTATAAGAGGGCTTCATTGAGGACACAACAGCAGCCCAGACCCCCATCTGCAGCAGCTGACACACACAGATAGCGACACAGGTGGTGAGTATGAACAATCACTTCTTTTTTAGTGCACATTTGGACACAGTTTGAAGAGTTTCTACTATGTTGTGTTTGTCTGACACTTTTTGGGGGGGATCTATTTTGTCTTTTGAAATAGGCTTTTTATTTACATACTGTATATCTCATTGTGTAGTATATATTCTTTATTGTATGTATACAAATCTGTTTAATTTCTTTTATTTTTTTGTACTATTACACTGAAGGCACAGTTTGTTCTGATTGTTCAGTTCTTTAGAAAATCCAGTCCTGCGAAATATGGTTGTCTTGCATTTACTTATCTATTTATTGTTCATTTTGACATTCAAGTGGCAGTATACGTCTGTGCTGAATGTTGCATATCTTAGCAAGTGAGAGTGTGTTTAAGGAAAAATGACCCCACTGTCAGACCTCAAGGGGGCTCAAACCTTTTACATACGGCTGCAGCGTCACTTTCGGACCACAAGCAAATTCAGCATGTCCTATCAGTAATCTGATTATCGTGGGGTTTAAAGACACCTTCTCTAAACAAATGTCTCAAATGTCAAACAGGAAACGCATCCAAACTTGTATTACACTTATCATAATCGATATATATTTTTTCCCCCTCTTCCCTAGTATTACAGTTCCATCAGCAAAAGTATGAATTTGGAAGTGGCCAAACCTGAAGGAAAGACTGGCAAGAAAGCCCCCCTCAGAGCCACCGGCCCCGGAACCCCAAACAAGGGCCCCCCCAAGTTCAAACAGAGGAACACCCGTCAGTTCAAGAGCAAGCCCCCCAAGCGCGGCGTCATCGGGTGAGCCTCTCTCCGCACCACCCATCGGCGTCCTCGGTGTTTGTTTTTAGAATGTTCTCACAGCTTGTGCTTGCTTTCCAGTTTTGGGGAGGACATCCCAGGAATGGAAGGACTCGGCATGGGTGAGCAGAGCGTATTTAGGTTAAAAAACATCCACAAATCAGACTATTCTTCTTTTTGTTCATCTCTTTTTGTTTTCTGTCTCCACGACAGACATCATGGTGATCTGCCCCTGGGAAGCTTATAGCCATCTAGAGCTGCATGAGCTGGCTCAGTACGGCATCATCTGAGCCTCGGCGACGCAGGATGAACTATTTTTTTGTATGGACCAAAGAGAACCTGTTATGAATTTGATTTTCTATAAAACAAATGTTTTTTTTGGGATTGTGACCCAAGATGAATGCATAAAGTACGTGTGCGGTCGCTTTACATCTGTTTTCATAAGATTCTCAAGCTGCCATTTTAATGTCCATAACCCACTGAAGCTGAGTGTGTAAATGAATGCTCAACAACAAGCTAAAACAAAGGGGTGTCTGCACGGTTGTCAATTTATAATGTTTGTTTTAATTCACAATAAAGTTTTTCCTTTTTCTTCTTTTTTTACAATTTCAATCACTGTCCACTTGCTTTATTTGACCGCTCACAAACCAAAACAGTGTGCTATCGAACGATGACTGAAACACCATAATTCCAAAAACAATGCTTTATTTGTCCCTTTTCAGAAGTAGTCTGAGTGCGTTTCAGCCACAAAATAATAAGTGTGCAAATGAGGTCATTTTTATGTTCTATTACTGCAGAATCAGTGTGCTTCTGTTTACAGTTTCAACATTTGCAAGTCGTTTTCAGCTCGCGATGAGAATCAGACCCTAAAGTGAGATTTGAACAGCAAGTGTCACTTTTTTTTTTATTGGCAAGGCGCTCTTTCTTCGGGAAGTGAGCAGTTAAAAGTATTACAACATCTCTGGTCTGAGGCTCCTCAGCAATCTGACACCTCATCTGTGTATTTTCCCCCCTTTTTATGGTAATATGTGAGCTGATGATCACTGGGATGCTGCAGCAGTGTCAGCGTTGTGCAATATGCCACCACTGTGCTCGTCCTATAGCCTACTTTTACTCTTTTTCTTTAGATAATTCTCTCACTGGTGTCTCGATCCGCTATTTATATCAGATATTGGTCCGATATCAGCAAAACAAAACAAGTATCGGATTACATCAGCCTGCATCTAAAATCTCCAAAAAAAGCAGTCCATTCCAGACTCCGCTCCAGCACTTCTATATGTAACCCATTGGTTAATAACAAACGGGTCAGTTTTCCTCATACCTACTGTTGCTGACTATTGTTTTTCTGTTTGAGTAATATCTTCTTCTTTTCTAACATTCCATTCTACAAAATAAGGAATACAAGTAAAAGTGTTGTGGATCGGATCGATATCGGTATATCGGAAGTGACAAGTTGTATCGGGACACCCCGATCTCTTACAATACCCCCTACAGTCCACGTCCACCTCAAATTCACGTCAGTTGAGGGCCAACTTGAAGGTTCGATAATTAAAAAGTTGAAAATATCTTTGTAGGATGAAGTATGTTTACTGCAGGAGATAAATAATGTGGGACAGATGGAGTTCCCTGGATATCAATTGTGTCTTAAAAAGACTCTTTGCCACTGGATGCTTTCCAGCAGCCGTGTGGTGATGAACAGAGTCAAAATCTGGACCACCAGTATGACGACGATGACGGCCCCTATCACGCCCTCGTGCTGCTCGATCCAGCGCGAGATTCCCCCCAGGCAGCCGCCGAGGAAGATCACACTCTGAGCGCTAAACTCGTCGAGCATCTGGGCTCCAACGCCGCACTGCGAGTTCCACACGGTGCCGTTTTCCAGGGGGTCCAAGCAGCACGTGGCGGGGACGCCGCAGGCCAGCACTCCTGGAGCCGAGCAGTTGTAGTAACTGGGGAGACACAGACTCAGATGAGCATGGTGCTAGGGCTGGGTATCATTTAAAAGTTTTGGATACCCACAAAACGATACCGACACCAATTGAATGCTTCATTTGATACTTTTTGTTACTTCATTCAATGTTGATCATGCAAATAGAAAGCAATCAGCAAATGTCACCACTTCTCCCCTTTCAAAAGATTTTTACACAGATACGTTTTGAAAGTCCTCCACGTGCTAAAACACTTTTATTTCTAGATCTGGGTACAAAAACACCCAATTGCCTGTATATTGCGCAGTTTTGATACTACTTGGTACTGGGTTGTTGAGTACTAATACCCAGCCCTACACAGTACATTCTGTTTACTTTCTTTTTTTCTTTTTTCCCCCCCAGCAAACTCTGCGTTTCCACTGCACTCACATGTTGGTCTCCCAGTCGCGGTAGGTGTCAGCGCCGCAGCACTGCAGGTTGGTCTGAATCTCGTCAGTGATGAACCTCAGATCCAGGTCGTCCTGGTAACGCGCCATGGCGGCCAGCATCCCCGACCTCAGGACGCCCACGATCTGATCCTGCAGGCTGTAGGCTATGATGGCGGACAGCACCTGGGCCGTGATCAGCGCCAGAATCATGGCCGAGAACATCTTCAGCAGGCAGATGTTCTCCCTCAAGGCGCCCACGCAGCCGAACAGGCAGAGCATCGTCAGCATCAGACCAACGCTCACGAGGATCAGCATGGGGTCGGTGCCGATGCTGCCGACCTTCTCCCGGGCAAAGGATTCTTTGCTGATGAGGCCCCACACGCCTAAACCGAGAACCAGCAGACCCAGAACGGTGAACACCAGGTTGGTCAGGAACATGAAGTATTTCAGGAAGTAGTCCGTCAAAGTGTAGCGGGGCTGGACCCTTCTGAATGGGGAGCCGCGGAGCTCCTCTTCGCTGTTTGAGGCTGTGTAGTGGAGCTCCGTCGACGACTCATCAGAATCCTCCTTTGGAGAACCCTGCAGGAAAACAACGTAAATTTTGGCGCTGTGAATGTTCTCTCGACCGACAGAAGAGAAAACGCGGCACCCCTTACCTTTGGCAGGAGCGGGCTGGACTCATTCTGCGCAGAGTCCTTGCTGGACCAGGGCAACGAGAGCCCTTTGAAGGCCAAATACCTCCTCATGGTGTCCGCCAGCCGGGAGACGATCCTCCCCGCGCCTTTAGCCGGTTAGAGTGGGGCAAACTTAGGAGGAACATAGGGGGAGAGTTTGCCACAGCGCGAACAGAGGAGCATGTGAGCAGAGGTGCTGCAGGCATGCAGTGTTTAGCTCACGGCGGCGAGGCGTGGGATTTCTTCATCATGTGAGAGTCACAGTGAGGGGATTAGCTGGCTATCAATGTGTGTGCGCGAGACGGCCCAGGCCTGAACAAGACACTTTTGAAGTTTTAGCCATTACACTTATGCAATCATAATGACTGAGCTCTGACATGAACGAAAATCAGAACACAGACAATCAATTTCTTTTATAGCTTTAACTAAACCTGGAAAGGTGGAGTAAAAAAAACAACAACGTAAATATCGCTTTAAATTTTGCTAGTTTTCAGTTATTAAAATCGTTATATTAAAGGGTGTACCATTTGCACACAGCTTATGTGATAAATATGGAAATGGAATATGGAACATTCAGTTCAGCTAATGTATTTTCATAAAAGGGTATAAAATCAATATGGATCAGTCACTGGAAAAAAAATATCCTAATTGTTGCCATGTGAGCTCAGTGTGTCTTTTGCGTCGCAGCCGTTTGCCTGGAATGTTTTTGGGCCGGAGGGCATAATCCCCAATCACACACCAGAAAAGCTTTCTACGTATTAAATATCGCGGCTTTGCTTGTTTCCATGTGTGATTATTCACATGGAGGCATTAATATCCCAATGTGCAAACTCCTGCTCCTGCATTTTATTGTACCCAATAAAAGTGCTGCATCATTTATTTGGATGCTTTACTAAAAAAAACTAACAAACAAAAAAACCCCCAACCCTCATATGTAGCACATCAGCCTTGACCTTCTCTAATACATAACTGTACTTTGTTTTTAAACTTTATATCACAGTATGCTGTACATAATGTCTTCATTGTTTGTTCAAAAATGTTATTTCAGGTTTCTTTGTTTGGTAATATTATTGCATCACTGTCTGTGGTGTAAAACATATGGCTCACAGCAAACAACCAGGAGGCCACAGTGTTCTATGTGGTCCATGGGATGACTTTGCAAAGACTGAAGAGAAGTTATACATTTGAAATAGTGTTGAAAAAAATGCACAAAATAGATAAAAGGTGAATGCTGAGACTCTGATTTGGAAATGTGTGTGTCAGTGCAGCATTAAGGTGCAAATGTCTGGAAAAGATATGTAGATCCACTGTGATTGCCTGTGATGAAAGCAAAAAAACAAATTATATTGTCATTGTTCTACTTATATTTTGAGAGTGCTATCACACAAACACTCACTGAGAACATGGTCACACAGATTGGACTGCAGCGGCGTCTGCAGTGTTTTCATTACGTGAAATCGTAACAACAGAGTCATCGGTATCCTGCAAAAAAAGATAAGACGGCACTTTCCAAATGTAAACTGTGATTCTCCTCGGTACACCTCCTGTTTGGCACCCGCCTTTGCCTACAGGAGCTAATATCTTTCCACTTAATATTCCTCTGATAAAGTCATCATGAAGTCAAATGCTGCCGTGAGTCAATAATAAGCAGCACATGAGGGAGCAGAAGTGGACGGTGAGTGAAATAACAGAGAAAGCGACGTGGTTATCTCACTCGCTGGCTCTGCAGCCCAGGTTGCAATCATTTTTTCCCTGGTTTGTGCTGGACTGAACTGCAGGAAGCTGGAAAGCAGCAGTCAGTCTGCAGCTGCAGGAGCAAAGGGACTGCCGGTGGACTCCAGATGGGGGTCCCACCGCATATACACACCACTAAAATCAATTAAGTAGGAGGTAAATAATAAGCAGTACAGTAAAATACACAAACAAGCAATCAGCACGGACCTGCCAGACAAGTATGTGGGAATACTTCTCCTTTTTCCATCTGCTTGACAGTGCACGTGCAGCCTTGACCTGTTTGAAACTACATTTCATATGCCTAATTTGTTGTGGAAACGTGCCGAGAAATGTGAATGGGGCTTCTGTAGGAGACGCACAAACAGACTACAGTGTTCGCTGCTCCACAAAAACACAGAGGCGGCGCAGGGCAAATTAGAGAATGTAGGTGAAGTATTTGAATTTTGCAGCACACGACACCACCGCCTCGCAAATGTTTCATCATCACAGATTCCTTTTTTTTAGTTTGGATTAGATAGACAGACAGACCGACAGATAGATAGATAGATTGCAGTTTCTTCTTCACTTCGCAAAACACAATAGATAGATAGATACATAGAGAGATAGATAGATAGACAGATAGACAGATAGATAGATAGAGAGATAGATAGATATATAGATAGACAGACAGATAGATAGATATATAGATAGACAGATAGATAGATAGATAGATAGATAGATAGATTGCAGTTTCTTCTTCACTTACTAAAACACACTTTTGCTGCTGCTCAAATGGTGTACGGTGTGTGTTTTCCCCCTAATGTGGTCAAGGGAAAAAAAAAAATCGCAATGTCTCTCCAAGAGCAATAAATCCTGCTGCGGCACATTCAAAGCACCTGCTCTCCCCAAACACACACACAGACCTCAACAGAAAAAAATCACCATCAAATATGAAAAAATACCCCTAAACAAAACAGCAAATTATGATCTTAGCAGATGACGTTGCTGACATAATGCATTACACTTCACATAAAATCATTTTCCTCCCTGCAAACCCGCGCCAACCTCGCCTATAAATCAGTGTGTTGGGGCTCGACCAGCATTTCCTTCCCAGCGTTGTGTGTTGTGACGTCAGCGTTGAGGACCTCGTATGCCGCAGATGGGATAACGCTCATCTCGCCTCGCATCGGGCAGGACGGGAGCTGTTAAGTTTGCGCAGATGGCAGTGAGGGAGCTCTGCCTGGCCGGATTCCTCGCGTCGTATATCAGCGCACGAGGCCTGCAGGCGTCGGCACGAGAGCCGCGTTCGACGGCCTTAAATAGATGGAGGAGCTCTGATCTGGAATGGATCAGGGCTGGAATCTCTTGTGAGAGGCAGACATGGGAAGAGGTAGATCATTTTAGAAGTGACGGGGAAAAGCTTTTGCCCCACGAATAATAAAAAAAAAAAACACACTTTTGCTGAGCTGGATTGTTGCACTGTGAGGCAAGTGATTCCAGATTGGAGAAACCTTAAGTCAAAATAAAAGTATGCTGCTTCACCCAGTGTCAGATTATTTCTGCATCACTCATCCAGACTCATCAAAGGCGGATTAACGTCACGTCGAATGAGCTGATGGAGTGAAAACAGACAAGAATAGAGGCTCCCCCGAGGGCCGTATATCTGCTTTCATGATCCATAACAGCCCCTGTAAGACTCCAAAGTCATCAACAACTCAGAATCTCTGGCTGTCGATCTAATTATCTCGTTCTCGGGCTTCCTGGAGTGTTCGAGCTTCGAGGGGTTCGATCGCCGGCGACGGCCGAGGGGACCTTTTCTGGCTGCGTCCGCCGCTGCCCAGATGTTGAGCAGATTGTATTACAGTAGGCGGTAAGAATGCTACGCTGGAGCCACGCTGCTACGTCCAAAACCTCCTCTTGATTTAGGAGGGAGGGCAGTCGCCTCGCACCCACCACAGCAACAGGTATGGGGAAGGGGATTGGGGGGGGGGTCTTGCCCGAACCTCTGCTTTATTCTTGCAGGCCAGCGGAGAGT
>CAESWR010001498.1:40132-57741 GCA_903171835.1 Mullus surmuletus | reverse complement strand
CATCAGATTAACACCGAGAGCAGCTGTAGATCATGTTTTCCTCCTGGAGGAAAAATAATATGGGATGTGGTTTCACGACGTGGGGTCTCTCTCTCTTTTATGAATGGACCGTGTCATGAACTGGACGAACTTAACCAGCTCTGATGATCCGCTGTTACATTCCAGCTGTGGCGACTTCCTCCTCTTTCCTCTGCTGTGGTGGAGCATCGGTCACCAATAGACGATCTTTTCTCGAATGTGCAGAAACTTCTTCACGTCAAGGATGCTTTCCCTTCCCGACATTTCCACCCAAACCTGTGATACGTTTTTTCTTGTTTTCTTTTTTTAACAATGGAGGTCATTCACACAGCCTTAGAGAATATAACAATAACATGCACTTTACCTCCTGGTCCGGCTCTGACCTTGAGCACAATTTTGAGGCATATGTCCTGCAGTCGGTACGATGTGCCTCTCTTGTTGCTGCACATCTGTCTGTCTCCGGTTTTCTGTGGTCAATGATGAGCTGCCCCTTTTCGGGGTGCTGAGAGATGTGAGAAGTCATCCATTGAAAGAAAGAAAGCATCACTGTAGAGTTCTTCTGTCATGCTTCTTGATATAAACGGTGAAGTAAATGGTACACGTCATACTGAGCTGTATGCAAAAGTTTGGATACCCCATGAAAAACATTTAGGGTATTAAAAGAGTCAGAAATCCAAGATATCAAACGATATTGTCTGCAAGGTAGCTTTTACTGTGCATGCTAGGCGAAAGACGCATTTGGCAGAAGCACAGAAAGGGGATGGAAGCGAAATATGTTTGCGGTTTCTGTAAGGTGGCAGTATGGTGAAGCCCAAAACGTTGCGTTAATTCCCCCATATATTGCCGATGTATGGCACATCATACAGCTAAGAACAATGCCGAGAAACGTACAAAAAATACCCCAATTTTTTTGAATGTATGAAAAAGTAGAAGAGTACATGTGGACATTGTATTTCAATATCAGCTCTCATCACTGCATTGCCATTTCTCAAAAATTATGTTGGACGAACACAGATGAAGAAAGTGTCGAGTCAAATTCAAACTAGCTGTTTGAATCTGACTCGACACTTTCTTCATCTGTGTTCGTCCAAAGTGTAATGAGAAAACATTTGCAACAGGAAAAGAGACAGCATTTTGAGCTGCAGGTACATGATAATGATTCCCGTCCTTGACCACAAGACAAGAGAAGAATAAATTGTGGGAGAAAATGGAGTAAGACCTGTGACCCGGGTGTTATTGTTATTGTGATACACATTTTCTTTTCCATAGTTATGCTAAGCAACCAGAGACAGCTGTTTGCAAATTCTGTGTCTGGCAGAATGTTTGATCTCGAGATGTAAGAATTAAGGACATTATAATGCAGTTCAATTTGCGAAGCCCAGTCCACCAGTCTTCTTGCTCTAGCAAGAGATATGAATGACTTGACTTGAATTAATGACCAGAGATCGTGTTTCTCTGTGTCCTCGGCCTGTCGTCTTTCCTCTACTGGACTCGCCGACGAGTGAAGGGATCATGTGTGTTTAATGACTTTTTGTGGCTGGTTTAGAGTTTAGAGAGTCTGCTTTCACCTATGAATCGGTCTATCTAGAAAACTGTTTGATTTAGCTCTCATGTTTTTGATGACATTACAGGCGCCTGATGACAGAATATGTTAAATATTTCACATTTTGTCGAGGAGCCAGCTGAAGCATGTTTAAATATTTCCTAAATTCCATCTCCCTGGTCACATGTCTGTGTGCATTTCTGCCCGTGCCTTGAGTGTTCTTGCACAAGAATTATTTAGTTATAATCACTTTAAATAGATCAAAGTGTATGCAGCAGGCAGAGTGAATGAGCAAGTGTGTGTCAGGGCCCGACCGATTAATCGGCCGGTTATAGCCCTCTTTAAAAAAAATCGGCATCGGCCAGAATTTTGCCAATGAAAAGATGATTATTTTCATAAAACAGTGCGGACATTACATGGTGTCCTAGTGCCAGTTATTCAGTAGATGGAGCGACGCCATCACACTGCAGAGTGAGAGCGGCTCTTACGAGTGGATTAGAAACGTCCGATGTTTGACCAAAATCGACTAATAAACATTTATAACATAACATTTCCCCCTTATTTTTCACCGTGGCTGCTCTGTGTGTCGCGTTGGAGCTTCCTAGACTTTGGTGAGTTTCACTTTGGTTAAAACTCCGCTGCTGTAGCAACAGCTGATCGCTATTTTTTACAGCTGATGTTTACGTGTTGCTGATCGAGGCTTCCCGAGTAGTTTAGGAGCTTCCACAGTTGCCAAATATCCACTTCCAGAGACTCAAACTCACGGTGACGCGCAGCGGGTTTCAACCCCGCACCTGAGCTACGGCGTAGTTACTGGGGAGCATGTGTGCGTCCCAGCGGCTGTGCTGCTTTACAGCGGATCGGCTGTGTAGAGCCTAGTTCATACTTCTGCATCACCTTGACGGACTACGCTGGAACTCAGACGCGGCGATGTGTCCCTCTATACTTCTGCGTCGGGCACTGTGCGTCACTGTGAGTTGGAGACTCTAGAAGTCGATATTTGGCGACTGTGGAAGCTGCTAACCTGCTCTGGAAGCCTTGATTGGCAACATGTAAATATCGGAAGCAGCCGCAGTAAATGTAAAGTTACCACGGAAGACGGAAGACTTATGACATCACGCAGATATTTAGCCAACCTGGCAACCATTGCAATTGAAGGTTGGAGCAAGAGCGGTTGCGTATGAGTGCGCCACCTACTGGCCGGGAGGAATTAAACTTGTAACTATCACAAAGTAACTAACTATCATTAAAGAGCAGAATTTTTTTTTCATAAAAAAATAATCGGCCGATTAATCAGATTGTTTTTCCTGCTAAATATCAGTATCAGCATCAGCCTAAAAAAAATCCATATCGGTCGGGCTCAAGTGTGTGTGCCAATCCTTATTGTTCATGCAAGTTTGTTTAGTTTGTAAGTTTATTTCAGCATGTACAGGCATGTCTGGATTCAAGAATCAGTCAACTTTGCACCAACCATTTTTTAAATGTCTTCTGCCAATACATAGCAAACTTCAAAGCAAGCGTGGAGTGTTAAACGATTAGAAAAATAATCAGAGTTAAATAAATACCGCTCACCTGGAATGAAAGAGAATCTCTGACTTAAGAGGTGAATCAGAGCTCATATAGAAAAGGGGGTCGCTCACACGCTCAAAGGCTGACGTCTTCAAAGAATCCGTTTCTTTTAAGTTTAGGCGACTAATTTGAGGGGAACGACACAAAGACTGTTTCAACTTTTGGGGAACCTTTTTATAATAATAACATGTCCTTTCAAGAAGGCTCCAAACATCATTTGGAGCGTCATCTTCCATCTCGAGTTGGACCAATTTACAGGCTTTTCAAAATATTTTTTCTCTGTCAATAGTGCATCAAGCACGATTTTTAGTTAACCTCCAATCCTCCTTTTGAGGTCAGTTTCCCGCACCACCTGGCCATCAAGATTTATAAACCAATATGGCCCTTTAGACAAAATAATTGCCCACCCCTGCTCTTGACAAATGTTTTGAGTTTGATTTTAAATATGTCAAAAGATATAGAACATTGTATTGACAAAAAATATTTAGCTTTTGCAGTTACCATTAAGGTGACTACCGTTAGTGAAGACCTGAGATTTTATTATTTATTTTTTATTATTTATTTTCCATATTTTGTGACTCCATTGTCTTATCTTTGCTGTTGTACCATGAACACGGTGATCCGAAAAATTAAAGATTACTGATGAATTTGGGCTTCTTAGGCATTTTTAAATGTTATGCTTATTTAGCCTTATTACAGTAAAAAGGTCACATGACATGTACTTCAAGATACTTTTTTAACAGCTCCTATTTCAAATTGCTTGTCAACAAGAAATACCAGGTGCACAGCTTTGTACCAGCCGGTTGGTTTGTCAGAGTGAAGATAGGAGGTGTATTATGCTAAATGCACAATGCTTCTTGTTTGTAATTAAATGAATAAGGTGATTTCATAAGGAGACAAATTAGGCTGGCAGAATTTGAGGGCTCACTAAATACTAAACAGAATTCATGTACTATGCCTTGTACACACAAAACTATACACAAGACTCATTGTACTCTATTTCAGCACCAACAATATACAATATTTGTGTATGTATTGTTGATACCCAAGTACAGAAATGTAATAATGACATTTTAAAAACCAAACAATCTGTTCCGATCCAAAGAATTGCTTAGAAATCCATAAATCTCAGCACCTAGTAGCTGATTTTTTAGTCAAGAGAATTGATCAAAACCTCCGCTTTTATGTTTTTAAGGTCATTTTCTGCTGTGCTGCAAAATGTAGCTTTTTGAGCAATTGCTTTTCCAAGAGAAAACACCAGGCAGCATGGTGACACTTTTATCTACTCTCTGCACTCTGTCACTTACAGGAAATATTGGACAGAGTACCACTATCTTGTTCTATTTCCCGGTGTTGGTCAAGATTTTCAGTTCCAATCCAATTGGATCACACATGCATCGCTACACGATACTGATTAAGATACAGTATGTTTGATCATCATAAATAATAAGATTTGTTGCTGATGGTGCTGAATAACGTGTAAGGATACACAAAGAAACTTGGTGTTGGCATCACAAACACACACATGGCAGCTGCCACGGTTTTAAGGTATTCAAATTCAATACTGAGATGCCAGAATGCCAAACATAAACATCTACACCATCAAACCACTTTACATACGGTTGGTCGAAACCAACAGTGCATCATCTGAAGAGGTCGTCAAGTTGGCCCATCTGTTACTGCTGCAGAAACAACTGAAGCTGCATAGGGATACTGCAGCAGGAGCAATTTAGTTTTCAGTTTGAAATATTAAAAGTGCAAGAACTGTTAGAAAAAATGGACAAACTAAGAGAGGGTGCCACACCATAACAGGTTTTCAAACTGAATGTTTGAAATACAAGTGGAAGACATAAAATATACACTAAGAACCCCTTCAGTGACGGAAAAGGCGTTATCCTTTCACATCTGTTACTGGGAATAAATGGTGATGACAAGACTGTGATCGCGCCATCCACTGTGTCAACGCCGTTTGGCAGGCTAACCGGGACTTTGCAGAGTGATGACGGTGAAGGTGATCCAGATGTTTCACAGAGTGGCTCATTCACTGGCCAGGGCAAAAGCCAGAATGGAATCTGGATTTGTGACAATGATCAATGCTGCCAGTCCCATATCTGACTAATAAAGTAATGCCGATACAGAATCCAATACAGATATTAGATCTGTATCTTACATTGTTGTGCTTTGATTTATTATTGAGAGATGACTTTCTGGTTCATCCTCATCCCTGAAGATCGCCCCTGATCAGCACATTCTGCCAAATGGCATAAAGTCAGGTGTCCTTGCTGCAGAGGTTCTTCTTTGTAGTTTCTGATATGCACGTAGTTGGCTCGTTACACTAGAGGTCGAATGCTGTCATGTGTTCAGCTGCCATCAGCTGCTAGGAGTGTGTGCAGGGTTCTTTGCGGGCGTTTGATACTTATATTGTGTGTGGTATGGCACAAATCTCTTTTCTTACATAGATTCTGAGAGATTACTTTTAATATCTCTGTAAGGCATGTGCACTGCTCTGTGGCTGCTAAATAGAAATTAGTACTCCAGATATTCTCTGATTATTTGTTCAGAAATACTCATTAAACTAGATCCCTCATTGATTTGAAAGGAAGGAGTTGTGCAGTTGCTTGTTTTTGACTGTAAATGATTTCTTCCAAAATTGTCTCAACAACAAATGAGTTCTATTCGGATTCAAGCAAATCTCTGCAATCTCCCTGGTTGGGGGCAGTGGTAGGCTTATACTATGTTGCCGCTATGAAATTATATTTATTGGATGATGGATACAAGCCTGTTCTTGTCTGAATCTAAGAAGCCAATGCAGCTTTTTTTATTTGTGCTTACAAGATCTCTTTTTACAGAGCGTTCACCATCTTAATTAATCTTGAGAGAGGTTCATGTGAGGCTGATTCTCTTCACACACTTGAGATTTCCCATCTGTTTTCCACCGACAGCAGAAAAGCACAGGGGACAACAAAGAGGACCTTTCAGCATCCTTCATCTGACATTTTGTTGTTTGGTGGCGTAAACAGACTTTAGTTTGATATACAGAGGTAAAACATCGATCTGACATAAGTGTTTTAGTTCATGATGAATATGAATATTTTTTTTCTTCTTCTAAGAAATTAATATATAAGTACTGTGGGTATTCGCATTATTGCACAAAGAAAAGTGCAATTTTCAGTCCGTGTGGGCAAAAGTGCATTATTGCACATTAGTGATCTATAGTACAATAAAGACTGTGTAATAGCAGAATTAGATTCAAGAGATTTAGCCACAGAAGAGACATTCCCATTCACAGAACTATTACTGTTTTCTCAAGCGAACTACAATATATATAACATGGTATTATGGTGTTAGAATTATTTCCAAACCAGAGTGAAGGGCACAAGTTGTACATTCTTCTAAAAGCCAGAGAGGACTCCCCAAATCTTGACATCAAATGGGAAGTAGGGGTTTGGGTGTGGTCCCTCCTTCCAAGGATGCCTCACAGCAGACAACAGACAATTGCATTTCATTCGGAAAGCACCTTGGTTTCCAGAAATGTGTCTGCCCTTCATGAATTTGTAAGTTCCAACTGATACTTGAGTTGTAGAATGGAGCAGCAATGGTTTGGAGTCTAGCTAAACTGGAGACATGTTAATAAAGTTTAATAAACACAGGCAAGAAAGCACTTCAAGGTTTTTGTCTGTAATCAATCCAAATAAATCCTGTTTGTGAACCTGGTACAACATTTTCATGACCAGTCTGATTTTGGAGATTTGCAGCGATTCATTTCACACATTTTGAAAATATGAGCATCAAACATTTACTTAGTCTCTCAAGGGTTCGGGTTGGAACAGCTGCTGATGCGCATTGGACATCCTGTATCGTCAACCCTTGGTTATCACTTCTTTGGCTTTCAAAGGATGTACACACCAGTGAGCTGGTGAGGAATCCACCATGCACATCTTATTAGTGCTCAGCGTTTTTTCGCCCATCGAGGGGGCCGATCCATCTGGGCTGTTAAGTCCAACTCTTGAGGTCCTGGACAGGGAGTTATCCCACACATTTCAATATCCAGCCAGATGGGACGGGTAGCAGTCTAAATTTTGGAAACAGAAAGATTGATAAATTTTGTGATGTTGGGTGATTATTGTTAAGATGATAATTGCTAAAGTATAACTACAATTTTTATCCAAGATAAAGTGGCTCTACTGCTAAAAACTGAATGTGGCTCAGGCTAACACGTTTAATGGTTTCTAAAGCTGCACTAGTCGTATCGAATTGGTTTACTGGCTTCTTAAGTGTGTGTTGTCACTATTCCCAGGCTTCTTGCAGCACAAAATCGAATAAAACACAGCACTTAATTCAGTACAAATGCAATGTTCTTGCCCATTTTTGCTACTTGTATGTAATCTTGTGATCTGTCAACCGAACATATTCCGAAGAATATGTTCATTCTTGTAATTGGCCTTTTCTTCCTTCAAAAGCAGTAGTAACTGTATTATTTCTATAAGTAAAGGAACAAAAGGCTAAATGCAAGACCAGTAGCAAGCAAGTACCCTCAAGAAAGTTCAAAAGACCTATGAAGAGAGGGCGTGAAACTGTTGTGAGCTAGACAAGCAGTCGCACATAGAATAATTTCAACACCAACATGGAGGAGATGTGTTTCCTGCTTTCGTCAGCATGTGTCCCACAGGTTATTTTCGCTTGGTTTGTCTGTCTGGGAAAAGGCCATTTCCACTTTGGAAAATGAGTCTGATGAAAAGTGGGACCAATATTTATTTCCAGTGCTCGGATAAAATAACCTTGTTAAACCCTGGCAACGCTGATAAGTCAAATACCTTTGTTTCACCCGATGTAAGTCAGTGCACACATTCTTACCAATCATATAATGCAAACTTTGAGTGCGCTTCAGTGATAGAAGGGGGGAGGGGGGGGTTTCATCTTGTGTTTGTTGCTTCCCCTCACAATTGAACACATTCTGAATTGTAAGT
The DNA here is from genome assembly GCA_903171835.1 of Mullus surmuletus. Lineage (NCBI taxonomy): Eukaryota > Metazoa > Chordata > Actinopteri > Syngnathiformes > Mullidae > Mullus > Mullus surmuletus. The sequence continues at coordinate 49,644 of CAESWR010001498.1, read as the reverse complement.
AAGACTGCCCAGTGACATGCAGACTTTAAACCAATTGTTTTCCTTAAACCAGGGATTATTTATCTTTCTTTTAAATGGTGCCAAATACATAAAATTAAATAATTTAAACAAGATTGTGGTTGCTTTTAATCTGAGACTTCTGTTTCTTAATCAGGTGCAGACATGTCCCCTGCCGCTTATTATAGCATAAGTGCTGCTGTTTGACTGCAAGAGGAACACACCCAGCCTGATTCCCCAAAGTACATTGCAGCAGCACCTGAATGCTCTTGCCAACTTAAACATGTATCACTTTTGTTCTTCAAATGATAACTAGATTGTTATTATTTGAATGTTCATGAGTGCATTGTCTGTTGTCTGATCCTGGCTTTTGCCGATGTTTGTGCCAGCATTCTCTGCCACACTGATCTTTTAGTTTGACTGCAACACATCTCATTTTAATTCTCAATTCTCTGCAATCATGGGTGACTTGATGAGACTACACAGGGTCCTTTGTTGTTCAAACCTCCAGGCTGCAAAGCGCTGACCTATTCACATGAGACAGTTGTGTTTATTCTCATCGTCATCTTTAAAACTCAGTAAATGCGTTTACACATGCATCTTAATCGGACTACGCTCCTGACTCGATTGGCGTGAATAATATATGCAACCACACAAGCTGTTCACATGTAGTTTGCGGTAGTCGGACCCCCCCCGCTAGGTGGCGGTTGACCTTTTATGTCACACCACAACGATCCATAAAGAAGTGAGCCAGTAAAGTAGGTGGACGAGTTTACGCGTCAGTCTGGGCTTCTCGTCAACGCCATTGATGCGCTCCTCACAGCTGCTTCCAGTCGGCTGCGGTGGAGACTGAGACAAACGTAACTCTGACTCGTCGGGGTCCTGCGTTCTGTCCTCCTCCACATCAAACCCACTCGCATTCAGGGCTCAAAGAAAAAAAACATATGTAATGCTTGATTGGCACCAATGTCACTGTTTGTAGACAACTCGGTGTGATGCTTCCATTTCCAGCTCAACGATAGAAGCCAGATGCGCATGTGCAGATCGCGTAGTAGAGTTGTGCGTCCAAATACGCTCGTAAGTAGAATAACAACCGAGCTATCTGCTAGTCCGACTTCATTCGGAGTTCCCTGGTCCGATTTTTAGCGAGTTACAGCGTCCACATGCATTTTATGTAATCGAGCTACCGCATTAATTTGTTTTTCTTGTGTACATGTAAACACACTTATTGGAGTTTGTATTGGAATTATAAATCATAAAATTGCTGAAAAAAGTTCCCAACCAGACAAATACTTCATCAGTGTCAACATCAATGCTGCATGCTTCTACTCAATATGACCCATTCTGTGTTAATTTTTGGCAGTAGCATAAATGAGTGTATGCTGACTACGAGACTCTGGTGTTATAAAAGCTTGTCCTGTGACCTTTGCAGTACTTCCAGCCGTGACCTGCTGAAAAGACAGCACACAGACTGTTTATGTCTGCATACTTTGTTGTCGTAACCCTCCCCCAGGCTCCTGACTGTGATGTTCTCAACTGTGCTAAACGCCAGCCACCCCACGCGAACAAAAGAAAATGCCCCCAGTTGCCCCCAGGCTCTCAGAAAGCACCTCTGCCCTTGTCTCATTGTTCAGCACACTTTGATGTATTGAACAAGACAGTTGGAAAAATGTGGCGGCGACCCTGACTTTTCATGGCTGCTGCAGTAAGGATCCCAACAGGTGTTTCAAGGTGTGACAATCTACAGGGAGTGAGAAGCTCTGGTTGGCTGGCACATGATCATGTGTGGAGGAAAACCATTGCCTTTGCCTTCTGTCCAATCTGTCACCAACAAACCCAAGCGCCTTGTTGTCCTGCCCCTCGCACATGGATTAACAAAGTATTTAGTAATTTACTAGCATTTCATGGCAAGAATGGTCATAGGCAAAGCAGTGCAAATATCTGTTCAGCCATCCATCCGTTTTCTACTGGTTCGCCTGAGGGTCATGGGTGGGGGCTGTAGGCTATTCTAGGTCGTGAGGCGGGTTACAGACAACACATCCAGTCACACTCACACTCCCACCCATGGGCAATTTGGAACCTCCAGTGGATCCCATATTTTTGGTGTGTGGAAGGAAACCCACACAGGCCTAGGGAGAACGTGCAAACGCCACAGATCCAAGCAATCGTGGTTCTGTTCTTGCTGTGAGGCAAAAGTGCGACCCACCACACCGCAATGAACAGAACGGCTGTCGCGTGTGATTTCATCTCCTGTGTTCTGTGCCACCATTTAATGACGACCATTGTGTTGTGATAATAGACTGAATGCCTTTCACTTCTTTTTTCGATTCTCATTCCAGACTTGTGTCAATCACTTGTTCAAACAATTGTCATACTTAATGTAATTGAGGTTGGTTGAGAAAACTCAACTTGGCAAGAATGAGGCTTGCTTGGCTTTCTTGTCTTCACTTGTTGGCAATTGTCTTTTTTTTTTTTTTTAACCTGCTGTGTATTTTTTATAGCTCATAAGGAAACGGAAAACACCCAAGAATTTTTTTAATTTGTTGATATCTTTCGAACTTTGAACTCTTGGCTTTCATGTCATTCGAGGTATTTAAGGATAATAATAATTAAGGATAATAATTAGAATGTCTGCAAATATGAGAGTAGAACTAATGGAATCCAATAAATGGCATATTGACATGTGAAAAGAAAAACTGAGCTGAGACACTGTGCAAATTCAGATTGGACCCAAGTCATTTGTCAGATGACTGAACTCCCTCGCAGCTCAAACACCAGTCTCGAACATGAGCAGTAAAAACCCAAACAAACAGTGACCTTCAGCCTCGCACGTTCTAAAATTACTAAACATTTCCACGTTTGAGTAGTTGCCTATGATGTCAGTGCGGCAGTTGAAGGCACTGTTCCTAAACCAGACCTGGAAACTGTTTTGTGTATTATACCATTATAGGTTTGACCTTGCCTGAGCTGTTAGAAGAATAATTTATGCTCATAAATGATGTTGTATCTATGAAAGAGCCCCTTACCATCCTGGTTGGTAATTGAAGGACTCAGTGCATGAACATTATGTAGTGAAATGTCCCCAGGCTGCCATTTTGCATGCGCTCTCTTTAGTTAATTGTTTTAATAGCCATCTTTACAACTCAGCACCCTGCAATATTACAAAACTGGGAGCTTCGCACATCCTCATTGTCCTTAGCCCCACACTACCCTCCTTCACTATGCCACTGTGACATTCACGCTTGATTAGGCTTGCAAATGAAGTTTTCCTCATTTTGAGGTAGCAGGCGTGACCTTGGCCCCTGAGACCTGTTAAGTCTTTATTGGATTGGCTGGGCATACTAAGCTAGAGGGTGGCCCAGCGGTGGTGTGCTGTGCCGCGCTGCACTGCAACCACAAGCCCCTGCACCATCAGCACTTGTTTAAGCTTCTCTTTGTCACTTCACAACTTGTTGCCTCCTGTATATGGTGGTCTGGGGGGCTCTGATCATGTCAAATAATTAGTTAATAGCATGGAAGCTGAGAGCTTGTTCTAATATCTTTCAGCATTGGTCATATTTTTTTATTAAGAAAAGCACGTGTACTATTCACTATTCTAAAATTGCAGTGTATTGCAGTTTCTTTGCATATTAAAGGATATTGAAAATAACCTGCTTGAATAATTCATACTTTAGATAATATGAATTGTTGTGGTTCCACCACTAAGAATGAGGTTGTAGATCATTGTGGACAGTGGACAGTCTACTTTCTTTAGTTGTAATGTAGTTAATAATACTGCATGCAGTATCTGGACAATTTGGAAACCTAATTTTATCATTATATACATATAATGTTATGAAAGCCTTACCCTTTTCCCTAAATCTGTTGCAGTTCATAATCCGACATTGTAAGTAAAAAGTATGCTATTTGGAATGGCTGCAACATTGCTTACTGTTATCGAAGAAATACAGCCTAACTCTGTGGTGGCTGCAATAATGCAAATGTGACCAGATGTGGACATTTAACTGTGTACAGCATTTGACAATAGTATACTGGAAGATAGGAAATACTTTTCTGTATGGTAATAACACACCATCACATACTTTTTGCGTTGTTTCCAGCAGCTGCAGCTCCTTGCACGATTGACATTCATCCATGCATGTGTTTATTTTTCCACATTGTACACAGTAGTTACACTTTATGGGTTATTTTAAGGTTTCTAATTATAATCAGTGCAAAACCAGATACAAATGTCTAGTTGACATTTGGTTACCACAAGGACATTTCAGGTTACTGACAGAGCTGAGGGATCCTGAAGAGCAGATTATATTCCTGATTTACCAAAATGACAAAACAATGCCAGTTTATATTGTTGTGAGACTCAAATGTTACCATAAAAATGTGAAAGCTAAAGAGAATTGGTGAGGAGATTCATCTTAAAAGCACAGGGTGGAGAGTGGCAATCACCCTGGCTAGAATATTAATTTGTTTTGAAAGGTCACATGTAGGTAACCTTGCAGAATATAGCAAGGATGCTGGTACAATGTCAACATGAAGAAAATACTTTGAAAGCACCTAAACACTTTGCCTCTAGACAACCTACACTCGTGACATATCTGGCCAGTTCTGCAGTTTGGCAGGACAAACTTCAGTTTCATTCTCTCGCAAGATTATACTGTTACCTTGGGTCTCGACCTTTCGTAGTATGGAAACTGGAGATTTTAAGGTTGCTGAATTAAAGCATCCCTCAAGGGAGCTGTCCTGTTTTCCTGGGCTGCTGGTTACATGTGCATTTAAATGCAACAGCAGGAATCTGTAGCCTGTTTCCCTCCCATCTCTTTCACCAGACTTGCATTGAGTTTTGAATAAGCAAAAATCTTGCTGTAAACATTTCACAATCCTTATATGTTTTTCTAATATATCATTTCTTGTATGAATTCCGAAATCATGCTTTACCAACATTAAACCAATTATATTTCATATGTCAGTTTACTCCAACAACAGTACAACGTCCTTATACATTCTGCACAACAATATAAGTAGGCCATGACTGTTTCCACTTCCTCCTCATGTCAGTAATATGATGCCCAATCCCTCAGCACCTACACCACATGTACATCTCAATATTCTAACAAAGCTAGTGTGAACTGTTCCAATTGATCATAGAGAAAACGAAAACCAGTGGTCTAAAAGCTCCTTTGCAGCTTGACTGGTTAAATATGAATGAGTCTAAAGACTCTCTGGTCAAAAGGGAAATGGCATCCTTGAGTTTGCCTGTTGTGATAAATTACCTGAAACATTTTGCGCTGCCACTTTCCTCTCTTCCTTTTTTTTTTCCGTCACTGTCTCTCCTTTCTTTCAGACATCTTGCAGGACCGTCAGATTGAGGGGTGGTGGTTTATGCATATGCAGAATTCTTGAAGCAGAAGGATAACCCTTGCCACCCTCCTCTCTCTGAAGCCCTTTGTTCCCCTTCTCTTTATATTTTCATTCTGTCATATCTGCAAGAGATTGAGCGATATATACCATCAAAGCCTTTTTGAAGCTTCCCACTCTCTACCAAAATCCTTTTGATTGCCGACAGCATGAGCTGCTTAATATTCCAAACTAGTCGGTGGCCTTTTCAGAGAACTAACAAGGTTCTGAAGATGCAAGTCTTGTCTTAATGTGAAAGGCAGCTGGGGCACAGTCTTCTTCTTTTTCAGAGCTTGCATGGGAGGTGCCTGTGCTGCTAACAAGTTCAGAGGTGTTCAGATACACAGACGCCACAAGGACACATTCTCCCATCGTTTGTCACTCTGTACATGCTCTGTACTTGCTCTGTACCCTCAAAGACATGATGTGCTATATTTATAAAATTATGAGATGCTTTGATTTACATTGATCTTATGTGGAGCTGCAATGGATCAGTTCAAAATGAAATTGCACATTTGAAGCATCCCATTTGAGATTTGATGCTTTTATTGTTATAAGATCTGTGGAAAATGTTGAAAAGGCTGCCACTTGGACAGAGCAAGAAGCCTGATGAAACAAAAGTAAAATGGATGATGCATTTGCAGCCTTTCTTCCAAGGTAAAACCAAACACGACATGATGAACCTTAACTCAGTGCTAGCAGAACTATGAAATATCCATACGTAATGAAGTGTCAGTGGATGCCACTTTTGTGGTATTAAATTTAGTTTTTCTGGCCTTGTATATTTAATAAGGTGATCAGTAATCCCTTTGTCTTCACTGGTCTCCTTCTGTTGCTAAGAGTTGTGTTTATTCATTTGCCATGATTTATTGCTGTGCTGGACTCTGATGCTATAATTTTTCTCTCTATAGCCTTGCTTTTGCCTACAAGCGTGAAAGCAGAGATCACTACAGAGAGCATAATACAGTCTTGACAGGCACCAAGAATATTTACTCAGCTTCCAAAAACTTCCCAACACATACTCACTTTCATCTTGGCTCTTTTGCCTTTGCTGCCTCCAACTCCAAGCTTTATCCTACCATCCCATTTCTCTAGTTCAGAGTTTGGAGTGGAGTGCAGGAGTGGACTTCAGAGAAACTCCAGCCTTCAAGTTCCTTTGTAATGTTGCAACCACGCACTGGCTCCACCTGTGTCCCCAGAGTCGGCATTCCTTTGTTACCAAAACTATGTCAGTCTATGTCAGTTATTCCACCAAGTTTTTGCTGCCAAAAGCAAGAGGCGGTCCAGAATGTTTATCTAAATGGGGTTGACAGAGTTAAAGTGTTAAGGTACAAAAAAGTCGCTTCTGTGTGGGAAACTGAACAGCTGCACCCTGTGTGTAAGGCACCACAACAGACAACAGATAGGCATTTATTTAGCGACCACAAAAAGGGAGTGAAGGAACTCCGAAATGTATGCAAAGCACCATTTAAACAAAACAACTGAATTTACTGTCTATATTCCTGAACAGTTGTGACAGGCACAACACATCCCCCAGCATGGGATGCCATTCCTCCTGAACTCTCTTTGTTTGCTTAATCCAGTGTGAAAATTACCCCAGTGTTTTCAGAGCTGGGAGGGGTTTGCGTGGGGCCAGCGCATGGGACGAGTATTCTTTGGATGGGATGACTATAGTTTACAGCCTCCCAGGTTCGCCGCTTTTAAGATTGTGCTAACTGATTGAGCACAATCTGTAAGAGAATCCCATAAGAGGTTCATGAAGCTCTCTGTGCAAGCTTGTCTGGTGAAGTAAATTATCTTTGTTTTGCGCTGGTTCCGGATTTGTAGTGTGTTCATGATTCATTTCTCTGATTCAAAACATATTAAAGTGAAAATATTCTTTCATTTCCAAACACGTGAAGAATGCCAATCAATAATAAAGCGTTTGTTGTACATACCTGGTCTGAATTTGCCGTAAAAGAAAATATTTATTTTCTCATGTATCCACTTGTTCCTCTACTGTGTCTGTTGCATGTGGGCACGCTTTCCACTTAGCAAAGAGTGACGAGTCTTCGAAACATTTGTTTTTGATAATTTGTGTAGGCAGGTGGCAAGTGGAAGAATAAAAGCATATTTCATTTATGCAATTGTCTGGGTGTTCACCTCCAGTTGAATCGAAGCCTTGAAACGAAAAGATGATTCAAATGTGAAAATGCGCCACAATTCATCCAAGCTACATGTTAGTCCTTAAAGAGAAGCACTGACATTTTGGCTTCACCTCAGCAAGCAAAAGTCTTAATTAGTTTAGCCCTTCTCATAGAGATCTTGGATGTCGCCGTTTGCATCAGGTAGCCAAAGATGGCTGGCCCTGTCGTGGCATCAGCGGCGCGATCTGTCGGTGTGAGGCCAGCCATTCTCTCCCGGGAGAAAATGGATGTATTATGAATGTCCAACAGATGGGTCTCTCTCTCTCTCTTTTTTTTTTTTTTTAACTATCCCTTCACACTGTGATAGATGGTTGCTTGTGTCAGGTTGGCAGAAAATGGGGAGCAACCGGAGTAATTAATGGCCTAATATCATTCTCAGTGAAGTTGCTGTAAAACGAAATATCCTCTGCCTAATGTTCAGAATGTATTCACAGGAGCGAGCAATAAATTTGACGCCCGTGATTCATACATGGGGTGTCAACCGCCTGCTTAAAAGGTCGATTGAACGGAACAATATGTAAAGGCTATGAAAATGGTGTCATGATGTCGTGCATGCTTGGAAAGCCTGCAGAGCCATGTGCTAATCCACCTTGAAGAGGAGCTTTTCACTGCCCTTTATTGCACATCCAGAGATTATTCCTTTAACACCTACTGTGACCTGGCTCAACGGTATTATGCTGACAATTATAGAATGATTAGAAATTAGAATATCACTTTCTTGACAATATTGCTTAAATACTCGCTTCACTCATGAAACATGGTATAAGTGACTACAATATTATATTAAGATGTTGCTAGCAGCCTTCATATGAAAATTGCTGCCTCTCTTTATGAATACTTGCAAGAATTGCTGGTGTGTTGTTTACACTTTAATGGAAAGAGAAGCAGAAACCATTAGAACAGGCTTGCGACCCCATTAGAATACGCTATTTTGTTTTTCTTATCTTCTATTTTCCTTTTTTTCGCATTGAGAGACAATTGATTTTGTTCAGACTATCATAGACAGGTTCCTCGCTGGGAATCTTAATGGCACTGTCGCACAGAGCCCTGTGCCTTCCCAGAGCAGCTAATGAAAAGCAGAAAGCACCGATGGTGCTCCGGTTTAAATACAGAGTCAGCTGTATTCTTCAGTATTTTTAATGTTTCGAATTAATCAAGTGTCACACGCAGGGCTCCATTCGCATCACTTGTGCAGCACATGGAGGCTGTATCCGGGTGTTGCGTGTGTGTGAAAGGAAATGGCTTGAATGAAGTGTTGCCTCAAAACATGCCGAGGAATAAGATCCAGAGAGAATGAGCCGCCATTAGCTAAACATTTACTCTCATTTTCAACTTGGCACCATCTGCCTACAGCACACCTGCATCACAAAAGCATCAGTAGGCTCATACAGTAGCCGGGGAATATTGATTAAGACTGTTGACATTTTTACTTCTTTCTTTTCACCCCGGCTTGGCACAGCGTTAGCACTCTTTCACTCAAAGCCAGATTACAGATATGTAAGCACACCCACACACCTCCACACAAGCACATTAATTATAAGAAGTTACATAACTTTATTTCTTATTCTGCTTTCAGGTTGTAACCACCAATTTTGTTTATCTAATTTCTGCCAAAGAGAGCATTTTGAAAGAAAATCAATATTACTCTTTTTGATGTGTTGATTTAGCGCCGTCTTAATAGCCAGTTCAATCCAGACAGAACCAGGAAATATATCTAAGAAATTGATTACAGACAAAGTAGCCGTGTCACTTTCTGCAAATTTGCAAGCGCATGGATTGGTTGTACAGTAATGACCCATCAAGGCTGCAAATTTACAAACAAGCATTTGTTAACTTCAACTTTAATTTATAGGCCATCAATGTGTCTGCCTGTGCACTATCGATTTAGGGTCATAATTATGTACGGCGCAAAAGAATTACATCTGTTGAATCCCC
>CAESWR010001494.1:242429-257464 GCA_903171835.1 Mullus surmuletus | reverse complement strand
CTCTGCTTTACCCACTCTTGTTGCTTCAGTGTTTCTTTCTGTCATGAACCTCTTTTTTCCGGTGTGGCTGTTTTTTTTTAGCAAAATCAAGAAAAAGTCAAAGAGGAAATGTTTTTTGTGTCATTGTGCTCATTTGGTTGGATTATTCTAAATGTCCAAACTCTTGGCTGCTTTACTTCTGCTTTGATTTTTTTGTGTGCTTGTTCAGGCATTTCCAAAACACATGTGCAGTAAATAAATAAATAATGTGGAGATAAATGTAGAGTGTAGAGAAGTGCAGGCCGAGCTGTCGGGGTTAACATTGGAGCACATGACACATGATTTTAGCAGCACCTCTATGAAAAAAGAAAGTTCTTTTTTTGACTATCTGATTTCTCCGGGACAGCAAACACACAGATGTTCTATTGTGACCTGATTGCCGCTAGACGGTATGAGGTTATTTTCTCTTCCGCGGCAGGAATGAGTGACGTTGCGTTGAGGGGAAAAAATGTGCTCATGTCACCGAAACCCAGTGGATGTAGAGATAAAAAAACGCTTCCTGCTCGCTGTGATTCTTTCCAGTGTCTCTATAGAAACATCTTTCTGTTTTACACCATTTCACAATCGGAGAAGTCAGCCTGGGAGGTGTTTTTTTGTAAGTTAACCTCCCCTTTCTTTGACACAGTAAAAAATTCCAAATTAAAGCGAAGCATGGATGCAAACAGAAATACAGATCCTTTATATAGAGGCAGATGCTGTGTGATTAGCTGTCTGTCTCGGGTTTCCCCCCCATTTGCTGTCTTTCTAAATCTACCATTTGCTAATACTTGACACCGTATCGGCTTCGCATGCAGGAGAGATCAAGAAAGAGTGGGAGACATTTTGGACTTTCCCTCTGAGGACTGCAACTGGAAACCAATATAATGGTTATTGTATATACAGGCCATCACTTATCATGCATTGCGTTACACCTCGGAGAGCACGCTGGAACTCAAACATTAGGCATTTTTGAACGTTTTGCAATGAATCTGTGCTTCTGGCATCACCGTGCCCTCATTAACAAACATCCAAAGTGTTCCGGGACAAAGGCCAGTTTCGGCATGCCGACTGTTTTTGGATTTGATCAAGTTTATCCTCATAAGATTGTTTGCTAGCTCACTTCTCTTTCATGCTATTCCTGATGTCTATATAGTAGCCGCTACATGAATCTGAACCTCTGGAAGTCAAGTTTTCATCTGTATTTGTCTTTTTAACATCTATATTTGTCACTTATTTAAAAAAAGAAAAAAGAACAAAAAACCAGACTCCTTACATGAATCTTGGACAAAGTCTGGGTCGGTGTAGAACCAATCAAGCTCCTATTGAACATCATGCATTTTTTATGTACTCCACAAGTGTTCTTACTCTCTAATATACATTATATAATTATATAATCCCCTTGCTTATAAGGTTTATTCAACGTGTGTGTGTGTGTGTGTGTGTGTTTTTCTCGTTTGAGCTCAACAAGTTTAACATTAAACCAATGTTTAAAAAAAAGCGTTTTAATCAGTTACGGTGAACTTTATATTAACCTTTTTGGGGCAGCACGCTAATCTTGTTTGCTGCTGAATACATATGTGTTTCCATGGCAACAAATCTCTCCTGTTGTGGGGCAGATTTGAAGCTGCATACCAGTGTGATACTTGACTCAATTTTCTCTCATGTCTGCGAAGGCTGAGACGGGCTGGCGGAGGGCCGGGGCGGGGGGCTCAGGTTGTGTGTGCAATGCTTTGATTGGGTCGAATAAGTTTAAATGGCTTATCTCGGATACATTTTCCAGAAGAGCTCTTCAATGATGAATGAGTGAATTTGTTTGAATGTTTCTCAGCAGTATGGCAGGTGTCTATTCACATACACACACAAACAAAAATATTGTATTACTACGATATGAGCGAGTCTAAGTGGCATAAATGTGAAGATTTATGCGGGTTGAGGCTCATGTGTCTGTTTATCTATTTGTATGCAGGCTGTCCACACACTGGCAACCCGGGCGCTCTCAACGTGCCACATTCTTCCCTCGCTCTCCTCTGCTAATCACATTCAGGGCCTTTCAAGTGGACTGTGATTAGATTGTACAGGCATCCACTGTTTTTGCCCACAGAAGAAGGCCGCGCTTACTGTTAAGAGTTCTCGCCGTGGTTAGGGCAAAAATAAATAAATAAATGAATGAATAAAAGTTTGCAGCTATGAATCGTACAGAGCGTTTACAGTCCAACTTTCTAACTCTGGTCTGTCTGCGTGATGTGCTGTCATTATAAAGCCTTTAAATACAACTGCAAGTGTGAAGGACGTGTCCCTGTTGTGTTATATAAGCTCTGAAAGGGTGATTCTGAGGGACCATTGTATTGTAATGAACTGCACATTCAGAAAAAAGACACTCAACTGTTGTTTGCTTGGAAAGAGTGCACTACTGTTTTGGAATATGCGATCTCCTGGGCTGGAAAATAAATGATTTGCAAATTAACACGCACATAGATAATGCTGATATGAGTAAACCCTTTTTGAAGAGACTTCTCACGACTTCCTGTGTACTTGGGAGCTTTAAGTGTAATTCAGGGAGGCAAACATCTGAATGAAATCATAAGATTCCATAAAATGTGAGAAAGAAAGGGATTAACAAGCCCTGCTGAACAGGGATTACTTAATTTCCCAGAAGTAACTCTTTAGGTGGTATCCCACCACTACACTTTGCTTTGAAAATCAAATATCTGAAAATATGCTGATTGTTGTTGCAAAAGATGTTCGATATTGATCTCTACAATGCTCCCTCACTGGAAGTTGGAAAAAACTTTTAATATGACCTTTTTTTAATGAAAATTCCTGCATGCAGCTTTAAAACGTTACACTAACAAAAGAAAATATCAAAGACCACAAATTCACAGATTCTGCCCTCTCTTGCAGTGCTGCTCACTCAGGACGACAGCAACCCGGTGCCTCCAGCAGGGAAGCCGGCCATCCAGTGCTTCAGATGTGGGGACGCATGTAAAGGAGAAGTGCTGCGGGTCCAATCCAGACACTTCCACATTAAGTGCTTTACTTGCAAGGGTGAGTTGGAGGGTGGGTGGACGGCACCAACTGTAAGACAGCTTTGGGGTCGCAAACTCCAATATTGGAGAGGAAATTAATAATTCATTATAATCAAAATGCGGCTACAGCCAGTTAGAGGGTTTTAAGGTGACTTGACAGAGGATTGACCCGGTTAAATGAGAAATGTGCATGTCAAGTTTAAATTGAGCGGATTTCGACGGTCATTCATTCGTTAAGGGTGCCATCAAATTCAATTTATGACAAACTTATCTACAATGTGGCTGTTGTGAGAACTTTGTGAGCTGCTAGACGGTCATCAAGCAGAGTTATACCGCTTTGTGGAACACATATTTTCCCAGCACGTTATTGTCCTCTCTAATTAACACTGACAGGCTTCTCGTGTTGTCGCCCCCTTTCATTGCCGGGCAATCTTTTTTCTTGCCTTTTCTTTTTTTTTTCTTCTTTTTTTTTACAGCATGGAGGAAACAAAGGCACTTTCAGAGCAGAAAGGTTGGCAGCACTTTTACAAAACAGATGCTTTGTCTCTCACTTTAAATCAGAGAACTTTTCAGTGACCTTTGCTGGTTTCGCCCAAATTAAACTTCAGCTCATAATAGAGAGAGATGAGGTGTAAAACTGATGCAGGGGTAAGACCAAAAGTCATTTCAAGGTCATCCCTAAGCCACAATGGACCTCTCTCTTGCACATGTTTCCCCTGAGGACTTAAAAATAGTGTTCTTTCAAATAATAATCATGCAAGCGTGGTTGAGTCACAGGACAGGAATAGAGCGGCAGAGATCTGACCTTCGCATGTCGTCGCACTGTGTTGTGGTGCGACAGGTTCAGATGGGTGCTGTCGGAAATGATATCAAATGACTGAAGTCCAGCTGCCTCCCTGTCGGTAACTCCTAAGTCATTAAGCAGATCAGCGCACACACAAACATGCGAACAGAGAGCCAGACAGAGAAGGAAGGAGATCAGAGAACGCCAACACAAGTTTTTTGGATTGATATCAACACTGTCTGACTGAAAGCTGTTTTTAGAGTCAAATCTCACAACAAAATAGTTCCAAGACTTCCTTGTGGAACATAGTGATGTCATTATTGCGTAAGTGTAGTCAAGACCGCATCAACCAAGACCAAGACTTTACCAAGGCCACAGGTTCCAGACCACAGACTAAGATATCTGAAAGTAAATAGAATAACAATCTTCTTTTCATTTTAATTAAATTTGACAGCAACAACATTTTTGTGTATTTTCTATAAAATAGGTCTTTTCCATAATTTTGGCATGTTGCTTGATGCATAGGCAGCTATTTCCACTCATTTCAAGTATTTTTTTTGTTTCTATCCCAAAATCAGATGTAGATGCAGGTGAATGTGTCTTCTAAGTTGACTTAAAGCCGATGAAGACATTTAATAAGAAGGCAGAAGCTGCAACTTGGGGTAAATAATCAGTCTATCAATGATTGGAAGTTATCGGTTGGTGTTTAAAGGAAGGCACAGTCTAAAAGCCATGGCAGTGGGGGGCTACACCGCTCTGGATAACAAGCCTAGAGTCCATTTGGAGAAAAGGCCGAGTAAAAATGGCTCCAAGAAGAGACCACGAACTTCAAAGAATGATCTGAGACTGGTTGCAAGACCAGACTGTCTCAAGTACTACAGCACTAGAATAGTAATTGTTTTGTCTCCTGTCTGTGTGCAGTATGTGGCTGCGACTTGGCTCAGTCCGGCTTCTTTGTGAAGAACGGTGAATACCTCTGTCCAGTGGACTTCCAGAGGCTTCATGGCACCCCCTGCAACAATTGCGGGGGATTTGTGGAGGGAGAAGTGGTCACTGTCTTGGGCAAGAGCTACCACCCGGCCTGCTTCGTGTGCACAGTTTGCAAGTAAATGAAAATGTGCAGAAGCAGCCACCTGACGTGTAATTTGTGTGGCATGGGGGAAACGGTGAGACACAAAAGCTTCATTGTCTTGTTTTCTTAGAAAACCTTTTCCTGCTGGGGATTGTGTCACCTTCAGCGGGAAAGACTGCGTCTGTCAGCGCTGTATTCGGCCCATATCTCCTGCTCCGAGTGACGTCAGATCTTCTAGTAGTAAGTGTATTCTTGTACAGGCTGAAAATCTATCCCAAAATCAGATGTGGATTTGTCAGGTGAATGTGGCTTCTAAGTTGACTGAAATCAGATGAACACTGAATAAGGAGGCAGAGGCAGCAACTTGGGGTAAATAATAGATCTACCAACGTTTGGAAGTTATTGGTTGGTAAAAGTCTGGCAATGGGGAGCTAAAAACAAAAACAAAAACTAAGACAAACCAAGATCAAATAAAAATGATTTTGAGTCCAAGATAAAAAGCGGTCTTGAGACCAAGACCAATCTGGAACAGTACAACACCAGTGTGACGCACAATAAGCTGCAAATAAAAGTAGACTGTCTGCAAAGAATAATCCTCTTGAAGAAGACAAAAGACAAGAACCTCTTGTCTTTTTAAATCCTCCACAAGATAACTAACTGCAAAACAAATACACCATGCAATCACCATTACTGCATCAGCCAATAAGGCTTAAGAGTGGTGCAAAGTGATTTCTAACCTTGACACACTGGATTTTCTCCCCACAACACTAAGTTAACTGTACTTTAAAAATACGGTCATCCTCTTAGTTGGTGACTCAACGCAGACTAAAGGTGACTACTTGAACTTATCCACTGTAACTATAGATACAGCAGGGATCAATTGAAGATCCAGACTCGCAAAATCTCTGGATTAGAAGGATATTGCAGTAAAGCCCTGCAGGGAAAGGAAAAGGCAAAGCTACTCAAATAGCTTGGCCAGGTAGCCTTTTCACTTTCAGCACATGGTTTTTTAAAATAAAGGAGAGTGAAATATGTGTTAACAGTGTCATAACTCACCTTCTACCGCTTTGATGTTACATAGATCCATATGTTTGTATTGCCAGATTGCAGCGGCTGCGGGAGAGACATCAAGAATGGCCAGGCGCTGTTGGCCCTTGGGGCCCAGTGGCACCTCGGCTGCTTCAAGTGCAAAGCCTGCAGACGAATACTGAGTGGAGAATACATCAGCAAGTAAACATCCCTTTATTTTTCCTCACTCATGATCTTCTGGCTGCATTTCAGTTGAGGGTTAAACCGCTTGTGTGGCTTTTTCTTTTCCAGGGATGGCATTCCATACTGTGAGCGGGATTACCAGATGCAGTTTGGAGTACAGTGTGAAGCATGTCAGAGCTTCATAATGGGGAAAGTACTAGAGGTGAGATAGAAAAGCTGTAACTTGAGTACAAATACCCAAATGCAGGCCTAAATCGACTCATACTGTTGTTTATTGTTCAGGTTTTGGGTACTAAAAGCTGGTACTGTTACTGCATTTCAGCCTGTTTTGTAGCAGTTTAGAAAGATGTAATCAAGGTCACATCATTGTATAATATGCACCCCCTTGATTATTATACAGTATGTACATTACAGTAACCAGGCCTAAGTTGAAAAGTTAAAATGTGATTTTATATACATACAAACTTGATGTACTAGTGTTAATGCATTCTAAGTGAAGTATTTATCTTTGACATTTTCATCCATGTAGGCAGGGGACAAACATTATCATCCCGGTTGTGCGCGATGTAGCCGATGTGATAAAATGTTCAAGGAAGGGGAGGAAATGTATCTGCAAGGTCAGTTTGAAAATACAAATCTAACTGTGAGAAAGTGCATTTAGTGCTTGTGTTCAATATTTTATTCGTCGTTAAATTTTACATTGAAATAATGCACAGAATAACAGTGTCTTCCCCCACAGGATCGACCGTTTGGCATCCAGGCTGCAGGGACAGTAACAGGCACAATGACAGTTACAGGGTAAGACCTCGCAAACATATTCCCTGACTTAGATGAGCTGGATATCGTTTGAACCCAACCTCCCGTGACAAAATGTTAGTATTCTGGTGATTTAGCTACTGTCATTTCTTTACAAAACTGTCCTTCTTCTCAGGCCAGAAGACCCCAAACACCCTGTCTTGATTTCTTTTTCCCCCCACATGAACTGAAGGTTAATATTGTGACCTGGCCTGCTGTTTGATGGGTTTTCGAGAGTGAGCAGGCTGTAATCTCATGCGTTGAGATTAACTGCAACTTGCTTCACATGCAACACTTTTGCTCACCAGGCTGGCTTAGTAGATCTTGTGTGATCATTTAAGAACCTAAATGAAAAAAGAGGGAAACAATCACACTACAGTGCACTTCTTAGAATGGACATTCTTTTTTTTTTTGCATGGTTAGTAGGCTTTTAATGAGTGGAACAACTCTTCATTCTATTATTTAAATGTGGATAAGTTAGCTGTGGCACTGAGCTGCATGCTTGGCTTTTTTGTACGGTAATGTCACGGCGTACTTAAAGTTAGCTCCACAACAAGCAATTGACTGTTGGGTGCAAATGGGGAGATGATTATGAAAAAACAGAACAGATAAACTACCTGCAGATCAAGGCACGCAAGCGGTATGGCTGCCACTTCATCATCTCCGGTGTGGGATGTTCACTGACTTTTGTGAAGCTTGCACACACAAAAAGCGGTAAGTGCTGCTCATTGATTTTTTCTGTTTCTCAGCCCACTAGGTCGTCCTCCGAAAGCTCCTCGTCCAGACCGGGCTCATGCACCCCAGGAAGCCCTGGTCGCAGCATTTGCGTAAGTTGCACATCTTCCACAACATCCCTGGTGTATAATTCACCTCGGGTTGACACACCATTAATTTACCCTTTATTTGTACAGGGGGATCGCATCAACAAAGTGTCTCTCTTGCAAGAAATGTCCTATTCAAAGTAACTCACTTCAATCAGTTTAGGAAATAGCCAATCTGCAAACATATTTTTCATTTACCTTGACTGGTCGGAAATGTTTTTATTTTTTTTTATTTTGCTTGCCTGAGAAAAAATAAGTTCAATTGTGGTTGAGGAGTCATATTAAATGTTTTGATTTCCATACTGAAAAATCAACCACAGATTGAAAGAAAATAAAATTAGATGTATTTGCTTTTATCAATTTGAATGCATCTGCAGTTCAGATTGACTTTTTGTGTATTTTGAAAAGCGGGGCTGTCGTTGCATCTGCCACCCAGTCCTTTGCAATCAATGATCACACTGTTGGTAAAGGAGTAAACTTTAACCCCCCTTTAAAGCACCGCAAACACAATTTAGATGATTGTTTTGTAGATTATCAGGCCATGTACCAAAGTCAGACCGGTGTAGTGTCGCGGGGTTAAGGTTTCCTTCCTCGCTGGAGTGGTGTAATATGTGACATTTGGCCTTCTTACCTGATTTGCCCCCGTTGTTGTCTGCTCCAATTGCATTTCATTCCTCTGTGTCCTTCTCCTCTCCTCCATCCTGCTTTCTCCTCCACTGTCCTGGTCCCAGGCAAAAGTAGATAATGAGATCATTGATTACCGTGACTTAGCAGCAATTCCCAGAGTCAAGGCTATATATGATATAGAGCATCCCGATATGATATCCTATAAGACTGAGAAAGACACCTCTTCTGCTTTGGACAACAAAGGCAACAGACAGGACAGGCAAAGCTCTGCAGAGGTAACTTCATCCGGTGCACCAATGGGTCAAATTTAGCAGTTTTTTTCTTTCTTGGTTTCACTTACAGTGCAAACCAAGTGACTTTTTTTGTGCACTCATAATATGCATGTCTTGGTGTTCTGAATAACCACTGCAATACATTATGCCGGAGTTTTTTAATTCACTGTGGACACTACTGGAGGTGAAAATGCCATGTGTGATTCTGTCATGATTTTTTTTGTCTTTTTTTTTTTTTATTTCAGTCGCCAGGAAATGTATCTGAAACCACAGAGGTAAATATCCTGCTCCACACGGCGAAGCAGGTGTCCCGTCAGACGTTTTCAACTGTCTCTACTCTGTTGCTCTAAAGGAAAGTTATGAAACGAGAAAATCCATACCAAAATCGGCGAGCCACGGCTCCTTTGGAGTTCACGGACTGTACAACCGCCACAGCTACACTCCGTCCAGATCGCCCCAACACTTCCACCGGCCCGGTAATTATAGCACTCAAAGTACAACCACTTCGATTTCTTTAACACCTGTATAATGATACTGACTCACCTCTGCTCCACCATTTCCATCTTTCCCTCCTCTTTCCCTTCATCTCTGCTATTCCTCTAACGTGACCACCTCTCTCTTTCCTGGACTAACTATTAGCCAACATGGTTTCTCCCACTTTATTTCCCGGAAAAGACACCTGCCCTACTATCCCTTTATGTCAGCACTTTCTCCCTAACACCAAAGGTAAGGTTGCTCCTCAATCCCCCTCCTATTAGCTTTAATATTTCCTACCCAGCACTAACATAACTAATGAAGAATCACTTAAATTCAGCAATTGAAAGATTGCTGATAAAAGAAAAGATTTAAGCATTGCCGGCAGATATGAATTCTGGATATAAAATACCTTTTTCTTGAGGAATACTGAGCCTCTTGTGGTCAGAGTTCAATGAAAGGGTCAAAATAGAATCTTTCTTAAAATGTCCTCTTACTTTAATAACCTTATCTAACTGCACTGTCTACTATCAAACATATAATTACCTTCTCCTATACACTTTGTGCAATGGAAGGAAAACCTTTAACAAATATACTGAAGCACGCACAACTACACCAGATACCTATTTTTAAACCTGAAACCTGATTGATTAAATAAATAAATAAATGAATAAATATCTCTTGCAGGCTTTACAGTAAATTTTATATATTTATAGCGTGAATGAAAGTGCTGTGATTTTGAAATGCACGCTCTATTGTGTGTGTGTGCGTGTGTGTGTGAGTAAATTATACAGTACATGACAAGCTTTGATCAATAACAAGTGACATGCTATCTATTTATTCACTCTTTAATTGGTCCCCATGCAACCTATTTTCACCATGAAAGATTTTCATATCTGTACACAGCTCTAATCAGATTCTTAAAATGCAAATAATGTACTATCATTAACAGCAATTTGTAATTTCTGGGGCTCAAGCATTTATTATAAGCTTGGTATGGATGTGAGACCAATGGTGCTAAACACATTGGGTTTCAACAATGTTGGAAACGCTTTGGATAACACAGCCACATAATATTTTTCAATGGAGTAGATTTGCTGACCCTGCATTCTCTTCCATCTGCAGACGAGGGTTTCAACATGTACAGACGGCCTCCGATTTATAAACAGCAAGGTACGGAGAAGCTTCTTTGCTTATAACAATGTTTTTATCATTTCTCCCTGTCCGACTCCCGCCACTTACACAATTTTAACGGGTCCGAAAAGGGAAATTGTCAGTTAGCTTGTCACTCTGAGCAGGACGTGACCCTTCCACGCTGAAATGTATTTAATCTTCAGTAAACAAGCATGAAACTATCCTAGCTTAACCTAGACAGTGTTGGTTTAGTCTAAATCTGAAAGTGTTTCAAGCAAAGACGTAAAAATAGAGAAATACTGAGAAGTCAGTTTGAGAGATTAGCAAGCGGCTAAAAAAAGAACCTGGCAAGGTATGCTTTACCCGGTACGTCTGATCGGACTTTAGGGATAGTCAGGCTGTAAATCTCCACATGATGAGCTAATCTCGCTTTCTCTGCGGTTTCACTTTCACACAGATCCAATTTCCACCATGTCCCAAACTTCCTCTTTGCCTGGATATGGCCGCAACGGCGTCAGTCCGGTAGGAGAGACATGACTATTTCTCTAATCGCATATGTGGCATTCTGGCAAGTTGAAAGATGAATTAATATTGTGTCCATGTTTTTGTCTTTTCTCAAGCCAAAATCAGCAGATCCCTCCAATTACAACAACATGAGCCACAGGTTCATAGGTAGATATTGTTAAATGTTTATAATTAACAATCCAATTTGTGCTAGATTGATTAAAATATTAACAATTGTGTTTGTTGTTTCACTTTCAGATTTGAAGGTATGTGAGAGGAACTGGGTGAGTGTTCTGTGACCTCGAATCCCTGCCCATAACTTCTCTAAGTGTTTCCGATCTTATCTAACTGAGCCAATCAGCATGTTTTGAGAACTCTTCTTTTTTATTATGAAGTGCTTTTTCCCATTGCATGTCTTTGCTTCATTCTGTAGCTCAAGCATGACAGTCTGTATCCATTAACACGAATGGAAAGAGGAGAATCTATGCCTAATTTGTTGGAGGCAAAAGCAAGTATTACTTAAGCATATTTCTGTTGTATTAGAGAGGTGTCTTGCAGTAGAGAAGCTTAGTATGCTACAGTAGAATAGCAGTTCTAGGACAACTCAATTATCACTATGCTATAATGTATGTGGTTTTGTAAGCCAGACCATCACATTTACATAAAATGGAAATTTGAGGGTCTGGCCTCAGATGCCAAACACAATGCACACAAAACCGGTAATATACTCCTACAAAAGAAAGATTTACATTTTATATTATCTGGGAATAAACCTAACCCCACCCCTCTGAATCTACATATGCAAATATACACAAGGTATCAGGTATGTTGCAGTAATTGTGGTGTAAGTGTGCTTATAAAAATGTTTAACCTGTTTTCATTTCTTATGATCTACTTAGAAAGTTGTTCTCAATCAGTCTTTGTTTTGTCAAGGTCTATCCATACGAAATGCTTGCAGTGACCAACAGAGGGCAAGTGAAGCTTCCTAGAGATGTGGACAGAACGAGACTGGAGGTACATTCATGCGTAGGAAAATAATTCTTACAATCAACACTGGAGAAAAGGCATTTTGTTCAAGTGGGAGCCATTTAAGAGCGAGAAATACCCCAAGCAAGATTGCGAACATGGAATTTTATCTATGGCAAGAAAGAAATTATACAGACTTTCCATGGAGTGACTAATCTGCTATCTCTTTCGATTCTCTTGCAGCGCTACTTGTCCCCAGAGTCATTCTTTGACGTCTTCGGCATGGCAATAAAAGAATTTGACAAACTCCCGCTTTGGAAGCGCAATGACATGAAGAAGAAAGCAAATCTTTTCTGAATTTTGCCTGACACATTATTGATTGTCTATATGCAGTACATGTGGCTCTTATGTCAGCTTCTTTGAGACAGAAATTAGAAACCTTATTGCCTGCGAACAATACAAAGTAGATCTTTAAAGAGTCTACGGTTACTAGTTTTTCTCAGTCGGTTATAAAAGATTGATTTATTTATAAATACCTCAAAGTAGACTTGAACATGAGAACTCACTTTAGCAAGTCTGGGCTTTGGTAACAGCCATTATTGTTTCTTTCCAAGTCAGCCTTGTATCCAGAGGAACATCTGGACGACTCAGTTGAATCCAATCGACAAAGTCGATGCAAACCTTCCACATAGATTTGATTGTTATTTCATCCCAACCTTGACTTCGATCTCCATTGCATTCCGTTGGAATGTCCTTACTATGATGGGGGTGCCAGATTAGCAAAAATGCTAATATACTGTTAGGGAATTATGCAAAATCAGAGTTCAGTTTTATGGACAAACAGTACAGGATGATGTAGGGCCATATATGATAAATTATGTATCAGACTGAAGGATCTCAAGTCCAAAAGCAATGGTTTTCTGTAATACAGCCTCATTGAAGCATCAGTGTATTTCTGCTTGCCTTCTGAAACATTACTGGTGCTTATGGTCTGTGATGTTTTTATCTGAGATGGTTTTAAAGCAGGTAAAGTCTGACTGTCCAACTTAAAAAAAACTACAATCATATTCTTGTTGCGGTCTGTCTTTATGTATTGTTTATTACTAAACGTTATGAATGTCATTCATGTTGATGTTGCGATGTGATATTCTATTTTTCTTTATTAGTCGATGCTTCTCATGTTTAAGCACAAAACTAAAACCTGCCACGAAATAAAGTTAAAAAAGTGAAATGTGTTATACTGAACTGTTAAGGAATATTTTAAATGACTTAACATGCATTTTTGTTTTATGTATTACCTTAATGTGTCAGCTTTGGAAAATATATGTTACACTGGCATTAATGTCCTAGCACACCACCTTAAGCACCCTTAATAAAATCTTACTGTTCTTACATGTTGAGTGACTGTTCATTAATGGGATGACAGAGGTTATGAGGGTATTTCTCTTTAAGGTTTTAAATATTTCCCATGAGAATCTTACAGGGTGGATCATCTTATAAACTGCAAAAATGTCATTTTAACTTTCATGTGGACTTCAAAGAACGTTTGCATGATGACAGACTCTTGATCTGGTTATCTGCTGCACTGCAGATACTTCCATGGTCATTTCTCTGCCTGAACGGTGTACTTTTTGGGGAGGATTTCAGTCAGTCAATAATACCCATACTGTCTCAAATGCCATGTTGAAATTCTAATTAGCTGACTTTCCAGTCATCGTGTTAAAATTAGCCAATCAAAAGCTTCAAAAAACAATTTGCAGAAACATTGCAGGCAAGGGAGCAGTTTTTCCACACACACCTGCCAGCTCCAAAACCAAGTAATTTAATACCTCAATAATGATTGTAACAGGTATCACATGACTACATATTTTATTAACTGTATCAATTACATTTTTCTAATCCAGTCATCTGGGATAAATTGACAGGTACAAACTAAGCAAAGCATGTTCATGACATAACATTGTTTCAAGGCTCTGAAATACAAGGACCAACAGATGGTGCTGTGGAGCCTGGAATCTAGTGAACCCTACACTGAAATTCAGTTTAAAGTTATGACCTGGCATGGGGGCAAAAACTTGTATTGGAACAGGACTTTTGACAAATCTCTCAAACTGCAATGGAAAACAAAAGCGTAGCTGTAAAAGAGTTCGGAAAACAAAAAAATTTAAGCAAATGTAGCAATCATTTTTGCATGTTCTTATCATATCTATACTCATATTGTTAATATGTATACAATTATCATTAATACACTCATGCCCCCCCTCCCCATAGCAATACATTATATTGCAATATGTGCTGTACCAAATATGAGTCTTTTTTGTTTCAGCACATATTTTTACTATAATTCATTTCAGTTCTGTGTCATTTTATGGCTTTGCCACTTTGTAACCACACATGTATTGTGCAGTAAAATAAGCCAGCTGTGGGTTTGTATTAATGTTTAGACCTACATTAATTCATAGCATTAATTGCTTTGTCATCATGTGCTTTCACGATACCAGTGCAGCATTTTAAAAACGTTTTTCCACGCTGAACAGAAACGTGCTGAGTGGCCAAAAATGTACATAAATGTTTTGACAGTTACCTTTCCTGTGGCTCCTTGTCCTGTTATTGTGGACATTGCGGTAAAAAACAAAACAAAACAAAACAAAAACTTCGACTGATAACGAGTGAGGGCTGAACAAACGCAGTCTGTTTCAATTGGGAGTGAAAAATATTAGCTCAGTATGACATGGAAGTTTTTGTTATCACGGGCTCTTTAAAGCCCACCGAGCCTGAGATGCAGCTCGAGCGCGGGGGTAAGGGGGAGGGGGAGGGGCGAAGACTCCTATTGGCCAGGGCCTCGTCTAGTGGGGCCTGGCGCCTCCTCTGATTGGCCCGCGTCGTTGCCACTCGCCGCCGCACTCTCCCAGCAACGCCGCCCCCCGCCTCTCTCTCCACCGACTGGATGTCCGGCCAAAGGCAGGATTTTCACGAAAACATCAACCGCAGACTGCGTACCAGTGCCAACTGCAAGGGTGCAACGGGGGGAACCGGACGCCATGGCTCCTCCGGCGTGACACACCGAGTCGATGGCGCTTCTGAAGTTCCGGACAGCGTAGGGGGCCTCGGAAACCGCGGCGCGAGCGTCGTCACCGCAGGGCGAACGGTTATGAACGTCGTACCACTTGTGAGACAGCGCGAGCGAGGGGCCAAAGTGTACTCCCTCCCCCGGTAACAGCCGCGCTGCCCGATGGGGGCTGGCGGGACCGTTGTAGCGAGCTCGAGGCCCGGAATGTCACCTGCGCGACGTCGACGCACTCCGGAGGAACGCAATTAAGGAGTGTGGGG